>JAAGWI010070363.1:0-20565 GCA_012274505.1 Galium porrigens var. tenue
CCACCACCACCTCCTCATCATCATCGTCGTCGTCATCCTCTCTCCGACCAACCCACCCAATATCATCGTCCTTCTTCCATAACAAAATTACCACCCGTTTTTCCTTATCCAATTTACCCATAATTTTCTTGTGGATAAACACATTTTTGGTCGGGATTCCTAATGTCCCTGATTTCTTAACACATTAATCGATTCCAGTTTTGATCTTTGAGCTGATCTTCATCGGTGTATCTGTTGTATAAAAGTTTGTGCAAAAATAATTGTTCTTTGGGTGATAAACGATTGATAGAATGGTGGGAGGGGGAAACAGGAAAGAGGATTTAGTGATAACCAACAACAATGTTTTTGCTGCATTGGGGAGTCTGAGGAAGAAGAAGAAGGCTTCTGATAAGGACTCTAAGGCTAAAACTTCATCTGCTTCTTCTTCTTCTACTAAGAAGCGTGATCAGAAGGAGCCAGCCCCTCCGGAGCCCCAGGTGTTCTGGGCTCCGGCACCATTAACGAGTAAATCATGGGCTGATGTGGATGATGACGATGATGATGATTACTACGCCACCACTGCCCCGCCCCAGTCCATCTTGGCAGCTGCTCAGGAACCCGGACCTGAGCAAAAAGAAAGCTCTGCTCAGCTTGAGGTCTGTTTTCAGCTTCCCATTTTGTTTTTGTTTTTTATCACACTATATAGGGAAAAATACATACAAGGTGCTCCTTTCAGACACTTCTGAAAAAACTGTGGCTGTCTGTTTGACTGAATATGCAGGAGGTAGATTATTTACAGCTAGGGATGTTTACATGTTTGAGCATTTAGCTGATATTCAGACTGTTATTTGTTGTTTCTCAGCCCTGTTTTTTAGTTCATTTGCTTAGATGGAGCATTACTGTCCATTTGGATCATTGACATCTGCTTTGATTAAATGTTTTTGCGATGTATCCTTACATCAAGAAGTGATGGTTGGTTTGCGGGTTAGGCATGAGCATTTGAGGTTATTGGAAATGTTCGACTATGGTTATGTAATTCTCTCCAATATATGTTTATGAAATGGGACTGGGTACCATTTATGCTCTGCATGCTGAAAAATCAAAATTCCTGGTTGCGAATATGGTGCAAAACTAATTCTACGTAGCTAAGATTGTTGGTCCTTCTTATTGGCTTAATAAATGTAAATTTCTCTGTGTCATGACATCCCTCAGACCAATTGTTTGTTTTAGGCTTGTAACGTGCCATTCAGATGAGTCCCTTCACTTGGATGGTTCCTCTCTTGCTGGATGGCCTGACCTATTTTCTGCAGGTTGCGTAGTTTTTGTGTTCGCGTCTTGTTGTTTACTATAATGCTTCATTTGCCTTGTTAAACCTAATATTGCATTAACTTGTCAGTCCTTCTTGAACAAGTAGTTTAGGAGAGCCATTAAATGGTGACTGTATGTAGTAGGAACAACAAAAGAACATAATAGGTTTTGCTTTGTGTATGAATGTGCTATAGTTTAGTTGTTATACTTTAGGAAAAGGGAGGAAATGGTAACTTCCTGATTGAATGAGTAATTTGCTTCTTTTCTTAAATACATATAATGTATTTCCAAGTAGTGCCTTTGAGATTTGGGAGTGTTCTAATCTTTTGGTTTTCCGCTGGCCTTCCCCATCATCTGATACCACTCGAATACTTTGTGCCACAAGAGCTGTTAGCATGTGTTGTTTCATTTAAATTCAATGGTATCATACTCTTCTTTTAAAATAGTCTTATAACGTCAATGTTTGCAACTTTGCGTATGTATCACTTCACTAAGTTGATAATCAAAACAAGAGACAGGTTGATATTTGACCATCCGATTTCTTAGGGCATGACATGCTCCCCACCCCTCTCCCCCTCTCTCAATATATATGTATGTCTGTGCATGTATTATCTCTTGCTACAAAACTAATTAAAACTCTTCAACAGCCATATTATGATAGTTTAAATGTACCAGGAAAGTGAAAGTGAAGAAGATGACCTTGATGAAGCTGATGAGGATAACGAGGAGGAACAAGAGTATGAGCATGAGCGTCAACCTAATGTAGTACCAGAAAAGGATGCCGTCATTGAGAAGGCTGTTGAAGTTGTTGCACCTAAGGAAACAGAAAAGCAGTTGTCAAAGAAGGAACTGAAGAAAAAGGAACTTGCTGAACTTGAAGAAATGCTTGCTCAATTTGGCTATAATAACAAGTCTGAAAGTGAAGGCTCAAGACCAGGTAACTTTTGTATTTCTTTCATGTTTGATTTTTTATCAAGCCTTGCCTCTTCAGAATATGTTCTTGTGGAAGAGAATGATTCATTAGTTATTTGTTTTTTGGTTAAGAGTAAAGTTTAAAACTTTGATGATATCATTTTTACTTTGATCTTCTCTCATTTGCTCGTCCTGTGTTTTAGTTAAAGAATGCCTAGTTCCTTAACCTGAAAAAAGGCATGTCTAGTTCTTGCATGCTTGATTCTGTTGTGTCTTGGTGTTTCTAGTATGATGCATCGGGGACTTGTGTGAGTGGGAAATACCATCTATTTCATTGATATCTTGGATGTTCTGAGTTTTTCGTGCATCTTTCCTTTTCAGGTACATCGGAAGGTAAGAAGGCAGAGACTTCAAACGCGGATAAGAAGGAAAGCAATGGCACAGGGGAGAGTAAGACTGCAAAAAAGAAGAAAAAGAAGGATAAGTTGTCAAAGGAGACCAAAGAACAGCCCAATCAGGGCTCCACCAGTGCAGAAGGTGGAAATGGAGCTGATAAGAAACCCGAGTTTGAGAAAGTCAAGGGACCATCTGTCGACATGAAAGAAAAGATGAAGAAAGTAGCATCTTTGAAGAAGAAAAAGTCACCTAAGGAGATGGATACTGCTGCCAAAGCTGCAGCAAATGAGGCTGCTGCAAGAAATGCAAAGCTGGCTGCGGCAAAGAAGAAGGAGAAGAGCCACTATAATCAGCAGCCTCTTCGTTGAACGAATCCTTTTTTTTCAGATCCTTTATGCTCAATAAACATCTGAATTCTGATATGGTAAGGAGGAGTTATAATCTACATTTTGGTTTTATTGACTTGGGGGAAACTTTTGTTAGAAACTAGGATGACTAGGTTCTCTCAGATGCTTGTTTCTTCCCTCTTTTTCAACCTGTCCAGTAGGTTATCAAGGATGTTTCCATTAATTTAAACAAAACATGAATTTAAACATTTTGGTCTGATCAATTCAGATTGATCAGTATGTAGTAGTGAAAATATTCTAATATTTTCTTATTATAAGTATCAGTGATTGAATTCAAGAACATGAGATTCTATTGAAAGTTCTGGCATGAAAATCACCATTACACATATTTTCTCCCTAATTTATTCTTATTATTGCTAAGAAAACAAAGAGGCTACTACACCAGCCAATTAAAATGCAAAAACTCATACAGTACTACAGTATAAGCTTCCAACAATTATTCATAGAGTAATTGATCAAGATCTTAGAGTAATAGGATTGCAACCACCACCAACACGCTTCGACCCAACACCTTCCCACCGTAGCTGCTGGAGGCACCGTTGGCGGCGGTGGTGGTGGTCGGTTTGGTGTCGGAACTTGAAGAATACGAGGTGGATGCCGGAGAAGTTGAAGAGTTTGTGGCGGTGGATGGAGTGGTACTACTGCTTGAGTCTGCATTTGCTACTTGGAATATCTTCGCATCCGGTGAATTAGGCGGCAGTTTTAGTATAGCTGCCAAAAACAAAGAGGGAGGAAAAAACATTAAATCTTGGACAAATTTCTAATTTCTAGAGCCACCTTCTTTTGAGATTAAGTTTTAGAGAGAATTTTTACGATAATTTAGAAAGTTAAAGTGGAAAGGAGATCAGTGTTACAAAACTTTTACACATGTATGAAATGTTTCCATGAGAGAAAGAAATACAATAACCAATTTTACAACTTCCCATTTTAATTTATTTTTAAATAATCTTTTCTTAATTCCTCTATCAACAATGTTATATTTAATATTAACTTACGTCATACGTTCCTATTAAATTTACTACTTTTCTCCATTTAATACTCTTAAATTTATAACTTCTTACTTACTTAAAATTTTATGTACAACATTACATTAATTAGAAATATATGATAAAAGCCTTGTTTTTTTTGTGTGATTTAAACCGAAATGAAGTTGAAATAAAAAATTAATTGTTCATTAAGTGAACTAAAAAAATACAGTGTTAATACAACTAAATCGAATTAAGGTTCATCAAATCAAAAGTTGAACTAAACTGAAGTGCAGTTAAGTTGAAAAGAACATCGTCGAAATAATATACGAGATTAGTAAGGTTATACATGCACAAAGTGTTACATACATGGAATAGGCAGCTAGGATGAGCACTTACAAGGGCAGTCAGAGACTTTGGCATCATCAATCTTGCACAAAGAAGGCATTTGCATAGCCAAGGTGGTGTTGATAGGGAGCCCTAGCGAAGGGTCAGTGCTCTCCTTGATAAGGACACAGAGGCACTTGGGCTTAGCGGTTTTAACCTTGATGGTGTCCTCGCAGCATTGAGGAGTAGGCTTGGGGGCACTCCCGCTGACGTAGGGCATGCAAGAAGCCAGGTTCCCCAACTGGTCCGCGCAATCTTTCTCGTCATCCTCCATTGTTCCCGTTGCTAACGTAAATGTAGCCACCAAGAACAGGCAAACAATGCATGACTTCAAAACTCTCTCCATCTCTCTCTCCGATAGTGCAAAAATGAAGTAAAGAAGAAGCTGATCGATGTGTTTTTTGAATGCAATTGGAGTGCCTATTTATAGTGGCCATATGCAGTGTTGGTTTGATTAAATCATTTATTGTGCTCCCATACCGTATCCCTGTCTCTACCTTGAGTGCCAAAAATGATTAGCAACTCATTGCTTTAGGTCCACATCCAATAGAAATGGAAACAAGTGATTAGCAACTCAATTGTTTGATGAAATAGAACAAATGTTTGATCATCAGCCTTTGGTTTGATTAGTAGAGAACCCTGTTTCTAAACTGGCCAGAATTCCATGTAGGACAGCATGCATTCAGCGAGGCTTCATTTACTGCTCCTTTGAGAAGCGTAATCCCGCCTTCCGAGACGAATAGGCCCTCTCAAATTCATCAACTTTGCAATCCCGCTTCCCAACAACCACCTCATCATTCTGCACTCATTGCATTGAATTGATGCTAGAGATGGGAGTATATAAAAACAAACCTCAGAAGATTGAAATCCGAGTATTCCAATCTGTCTATGTAAAACCAAGTGATTGTTGAAACAGTTGAAAGATTTACATTAACAACCAATACATATCATGCATCATAATTTAGAAGAGAGTTCCTTATCTAATCCAACCAAAAAACAAAAAAAAAACCGTTACCATTTATTTTCTAAAAGGCAAGCAATAGATAATATCCAATGCTCAATCACAGTAGAAGTCCCATATCCTCTCTCTAATAAGGTTGATATGAGAGGCCTCAAAATCTAAAATCATTTACAGTTAACTACAAAAATAAACCGAGAAAACACCCTTCCCATCTATTTAAGTTACTGGCCCTGAAAAGGTCCTCATAAAAATGAACAGTGGATGCTGCCTTTCCGTCGCCAAAATGTACAGCTACCATTTAGCATTTCAACTTTCTTTACCATGCGTATAATGAAATCCTTACACTACACAATGCAGGGATGAAGGGCAGGAGAGTCAGAATATACATAACTATACAAGGAGAGTCATACATCAAGAAACTTGTCAAAGATGATCCTGCATTCCATTTGAATCAGATCCAACCGGAGCCGGAGGTTTAGCTTGGCTAGATGATGGGGGTGCTGGAAGGGCGTAAGTCAGCCTTGATGATGAATTCTCGATTAAACCAGCAACACCAGCAGCTGCAGATTGAGCATTAGAAGGAAGGAATAGGTCATGCCTTTGGTCCTTGTATGCATCCCAAACCTGCAGACATGTCCATTCATCACATTCACGAGTATGAAGACACAAAATAGAGAAGTATTTGGACTAAACAACAATGTTATTTGGAACAGAAACTATTGAGAGAAATCATTTTGTTAAAACCCTACATGAGCAAGAAATGCATAAAGGGTTGATATAGTGGTATCTACAAGTAAGAAGGTTCATCAAGAGCAAGGAGCACACTAATGTCCCAGATTTTAAATTTAAAAAATCAGCAATCGCATAAGACATGAAAAGCCTATCATATAAGTTAAAAATAGGCGAGTTGCATTCAAATATGGAGTTTTTATAGAGAAGAAGAGTTTCTTAAAATAATAAAATGGCTAAGCCCTTCATGTGCCAGCATTTTGGATTTGAAACTTACACTGGAGGCACTCAGTATCTCTCGCACTTTGATACAGTGAGCCCCTTCTGCTGCAAAGGCATGCAGAACCTAGAAAAATGGGAAAATCATTACATTACAATTGTCAAGTCCTTAAAACCTTTGGCAGTATGTGCAGATTAAGTTAAACTTGACATCTAAAATGTTAATTCACCTCAATTGCCAGCACCCGGCCTATGGATGCTTCTGATTCATTCCATTTCATCTGGGAGCAAAGAACATTTTTCCCCCCAGCTCGCCAATCAAGAAGACCAAGAAGTACTTCAACAAGACCAACCCTGACAAGATATTTATAGTTCATCAGGAAAGCAAAAATGAAGAAATATTAAATCTAGTAAGACATCCTTTGAACTAAAGTTGTATGGGCAGCACACAAAAAAAAAAAGTGAAATAAGATTGCTGTTAATGCCAAATTTAAAAATGTCAATTAAGGTGTAGAAAACCCACATAAGTGCATATGGTTTATATGGTTGAAGAAACAAATAAAAATAGGTTGATCTTGCAAACTAAAAAACTAGAAAGATGGAAAGATTCCACGTAAACTAGAAGGTTCAATTAAACTGGAATATAAAATCAGATTTCAGGAGGCTAAATAAGGAGCATTAAATACTAGCCTTCCTTTGAACTTAAATAAAGTAAATGCGTGATTTTTAATGGTCAATGCATAGTTTTTTCATCAAAAGGGGAAAAAAAGCATGCAAGAAGCAAATGTTGCACTTACTTAAGTCCTTGTGCTACAAGTGCATCTCTTGCTCGATTTCCAGCAACTACAACACGTTTGAGCGTTTCAAGAGCTAATATGCTGCCCCCTTGCCAACCAATTGCTTTCATCAAGAGCGGGACAACCTGAAAGTACAAGTGACAACATTACCAAGCAAGAAAGGTTGAATCCAGAACACTGACCTTTAACACCATTTAGAACGAGGATGGATACTAGGATCAGTAAAGGATTAAAAAAATACCTGAGGTGTTCCAACACTAGTAGCTGCCATAGCCTCAGCGCATATGGTGCTGCCTGCAAGTTGATGTAGGACACGTAAACAACTCAGCCGAACTCGTTCTTTAGGTGTTGGTGAAGTTGGGTGTGTCGAGCTATCCTCAGCTTCATTTGACTCTCCGGCATGACTACCATTGCTAACATCCACAGATGACATTGTTTCCCTCCTTCCCTCATAAGCAACTGCTGAAACAAGTTTGGGAACATACCCAAGATAGCCAACATGGTCTGCAAGAGCAGGGTGTACCCGTAACAAAGAGACTAATGCGGCAGACAGAAGCAGAGGGAGCTCAGGATCTACAGAATGTTCATCATAATGAGCGAAGCCAATGGATGAAAGATACTGATCCAGCAATCCTTCCAAAAACCTCTTGGGATTTCTCAGTGGAAATTTTGGGTCCTTCAAGAATAACCTAACGTAGATACCTCCAACCTACAGAAGAAACATACCTTAGAAGTCATGCTAAACTTTAAGTTGAACATAAAACCGTAAATTAGCCTCTGAGATACCTGAGGTTCATCTCTCATGTCCTGTTGGCCAGAAGCCTGCTCAGGCACATCCCAATCAACAACACGACCTTTCATCTGTTCCTGGTACAAGTCTGATGCCATTGTTACTAGTTGAGCTGACAAAGATGTAGCCATTGCTGGCGTCCATACAAGTTCTGGAGTCTCAGTAGTTTGATCAAGAGCAGAAACAACTGCTTCACCAGGGCCATCCCGGATTATGGATACCAAGCCATCTGGTAGAAATCGAGCAAGTGTTATCGCCACCCTGGGACCATGCATTGGCTGGGCAACAAGCTTGCCTAACAGTGAAGCAGCAGCTGCTCTTTGCTGCAGAGGAATTTCTTCTGCCCAAATAGTTTTAATTCCATTAGAATGATCATCGTCGTCTCTAGCGTGAATGTAGAGATTTTAAACCAGAAGAATAAATATTTACCTTGTAAAGGTAACAGAAGCTCAAGAATGTACACTACCCCACCATGTTTTGCAGCAGCCCAGGCAAGCTCTGGAGTGCTGGCCAGGGCATACAGAACATGAAGCGCTCCTTCACGACAGCCAGGAGATGAATGAAGCATTTGTAGAAGGAGAAGAAGACTGGAACCATCTGCAACCATAGCCTCTAAGCAGGGAGCATGAGCAGTCAGGCGGGAGAGTACACTTAAACAGAGTTGAGGAGTATTGCTTGCGGATGCAAAAGGAACAGAAAAGCACTCGAAAAGGGGTAACAACTTTTCTTTGGAAGCAAACACCGAAGCCAAATTTGGATTGCTTGTCAGCAAGTGCTGAAATAACAAAAAGAACCATCATTACTGATAAAGTAATAGCAGCAACTATAATATCCAAATAAATATGAAATTAAAGTGTACCTGTAGAGAAGTTAGACCAAATTGAAGACGCTTGATAAATTCTCCCTCCTGCTCAACCAATTTATCATCAGCGGGTGAGGGTGCAGTTGAGTCAGCAGTAGACTGATGATCAGAAGATGAGCCGTCAATATCACCATCTTGAGGTTCAGATATCTTAGAAGAGGAACCACTACGATAAATTTCTGATGCGGGACTTGGAAGATTATGCAGTATAGATGAAATAAAGTCAACAAGAGCAACACAAAATTCTTCAGGTTCACTGACTTCAAAGTCCGGTTGATCATTATAGACTCTCAAGTACACATTGCCAACAAACAGTTCTTTCAATAATGCTTCGTATGCAAAGGACTCTGTATCTTTCAAATCATAACAACCATCAGGGCCTTGATTTTCCCTCTGTTCGTCTATGAATTTTAGCAATTCTGCTCGGGTCGAGGAGTTCCAAATAATCTGCAATATGGAGCATAAAGAAGCAGAATACATTAAGGTAAGGCTGACAAGTAGTCAGTATATTAATTCTAACAGGATTTTCCATATATTCAGCCAGATGAATAAACATTAAGGCATCAATTCATTTATATAAGCAAGTGGAGGCCATTTAGTAAGATGACCATTGACAACAAAGGATTTCGGATACCCAGTTTGGATTCTAGTATTGGCCCAATTTGTCTGATACTTACAAATAATAGATCCACAGCATGTGGATGAAAGAAAACATAAGCAAAAATGCAATTATAATCTTGGAAAAGGTAATATGAAAAAGATGCGAGTCAAACCTATTGTAACACTTCATTTACAAGAAACAGTATGACATGCATGTCAATTTTTGACAATCTAAAAGCAACCATAAAAACAATAAACTGCTATATAACACTGAACACTTTAAACTGAACACCATGAATCAAACACATAGAAACAGAAAAATGGTCCCCTAGGTTTTGCTTGAGAGAAGTCATGCAAGGCCCCCCTGGCACCTTGGCCGACCAGATACAAGGTCTCACGAGTCACAACAAAACAGAAACAATAATTATAATACCTTAAGTAACACTAGAACAGTAGCCTTGAACAGAAAACCATGTGGCAGGCAACACAAGACAATAGCAATAGCATCTAGATGCATAATTATATTGCATAATACGCCAACAGCATTTACCTCAGGAGTCTCCAAGTTGGAGTTTAGTTTTGATAACAACTCTTTTGCTAAAGGATCCTTCAGCATACTGGCAAGTTTAGGCGTCAACAAGGTTTTCAAGGCATTGGAAGCAGCTTGGTTATAAGGTGTTGAACTGTCCTCAGTATTCATGCCACTAAGTCTAGATAGCGCCTGAGATGCTCGAATAGCATGATTATTTTTTGCAATTTGAACACTTGCCCCAACACCATGTGTTTCAGTCTTGCCTGACTCCCCAGCAGTCGAATCATACTGGAGAAGTAAAGGCAGGAGGTACCTAATGTAAATGGAAGTCATAAGAAGACATATACCACATAGTCAAATGTAACAGATATGACATGTTACAAAAACAATCACAATGAACACTTATTTCATTTCCCAAAAGTGTTTCCTATCTTTTTAATACTTACCATAGCCCTCCAGCCTTAACCAAGGTTTTTTGTAATTCGGAAGATACAGAGAGATGAGCAATGGTCTGAAGGGAAGCATCGACAGCAGGAGATACAAGCTCAAGTTCTGTGCAATGAATAATATCCTCAACAAGTCCAGAAATCTGAAGTATCTCAACCCTGGCACTTTCAAATTGACTCAGAATGGAAATGGTTTGCATGACATTGGTAACAATGATGGTGGAAGGTTCACTTGCAGGAGTGGTGGGTTGAACTACACACATGCAACGAGATAGAAGATTTGCAATAAGTTGAACACCACCATCCCTCACAAGCTCTTCACCATTCAGTGATGATGATGCACACCTGAAATAAAGAAATGCATGAAAAAGAATTGAGTGAATCTCATTTCTTTGACAAAAACAGAAATTTAAAGATAAAGTACAAGTAGTATTATCACTAACGTAAGCCACACTAGCTCTGAGGCTGCAACAAGTAATGGAGCTCGGTCAGAGGAAAGAAAGTTGCTGTCTTCATTGTCCACAGTCACTGCATTTAACAACATTGGGTAGCCGGCGTATTTAAATGGCTCCAGCACATTACCATACCGTCTATATAAGATGCACTGTCCCTTCAGTAACAACAGCAACCTCCAATTTTGAGGACCTTGAAGTCCTTGCATTGTAGCCTAGGCAATAGTATATGGTGAAATCAAGTTAATGAAGATATGTACAGTAAGTAGGTATTAATAGTAAGCTTGGCGTTTAACACCAATTGTTTCCTAACCCAAAAAAACAAGTTATAACAACAGTAGAGGGGCAAAACTGTATAAAACTTGACATACAACCACTTAAAGATTTTGACCACAATGTGTTAGATCATCAGGTTTAGGGCCATATGTTTCAACAGGGTACTGCCAAAATTGTCAGCCAGATAAACTTAACGAACCAGGAGTCTTAAATAACAAGCCAGTGTACCTGCAAGCGTTCATATGCTTTCTGAACAGCAAGAAACTTCTCTCTCCCTTCTGGATTTTTGTCAGGATGATATTTCATTGCAAGTTTCCTGTACTGCCGCTTAAGCTTTTCTTCATCTATGTTTTCAATCTGCTTTGATAAGTTTTGAATCTCATCAGCTACCTCGAATTTTTTTCCTGTAGGGGCATCATCTCTAGATACATCCTCTAAACTAATCTCCAATATTTTGAAAGCTTCTTCTTCAGAGAGATCCATAGGTCTCCTTGTCAGCTCTTCCCGCCACATTACTAACAAAGATTGCAAAAACTCAACATGTTCAACAATTGGCCAATTTGGAAACCTGATCTCGTCACACAGGTTCCGCAGGTAATAACGATGACACCACATTTCATCTCTCAGCTCCGGATAAGTAACTGGAGGCATTGGCGCATAATCATATAAAGAATGGCAATGCTGGGATAACTTCTGAGGATAGTCACCAAGATGCTGCAGAACCTGGACACATGCACTACTAGATAAGAGTGTTGACCAATACAGTCAAGACAAGATGAAATAATATTGACAGGAGACTCTTTTTGTATTTCATCAACTTGGTTAGACTATCTGTATGGAAAAAGACGTATTAAGATCTAAAAATCTAAACTACCTGGCGGATCAGATTTTCTGCTCTCATTTTGTGGGTCCATATGATCTCAGGAGTGTCAGAATCAGAAACCATGGCTGCAGCAAATGCAGCTGCACCACTGCGTTCTAGGACATAGAGCAATGATTCGGGCAGAAGTCCACCCAAGACACTACGTTTGGCCAAAGGCAAAGAAGAGGACACTGCAGCTTCTTCACCGCCATGAAAAGCTTGATGAACATGTGTAACCGAGAAGAGCTCCGAAATTGAAAGAAGATTTGAACCGGGGTATGCCAGTGCAAAGTAAAATGCACCAGTGCTGTATAATTTTATCATTGCCTTAGGATTTCTGGTAACTACAGCCTTCAGCAAAGCAGCAGATCCTTCCACAATGTTTGGTTCTCCGGAGAGCATAGCCTACAAACAAACGATCAGTAGAAGTTAATTGAGTTTCAACACTTTCCTTAGCAATATAAAATTTTAATGATTGAAGGCAAAAGGACAAAATGAAAGGTCTCTAACACTATGATGACTGACAACAATAACAGTAGCAAGACAGACACTGGTTATCACAATTAGAGCCGGCTTTTCATAGTCAGAAACCTCTTACATTAGCATAACAATCTCCTCAACATGACATCAGGATTTGATAAGATCCGGACATTCTCCAAGTTCTTCCCCTCTAATACAACTTGTTATATGCAAGAGTTTGTTTAGATAGACATCCTTGCTTATTTAACAACAATGCTAAGATACTCCACGTCCGCACTACAATACCAGTCAGCCGACACTACTTACATACAGCACTATCAAGAAAGGCAAACCAAGCTAACCCCAGTTAATAGCTTTAGTTTCCTCTATTCAGACTAATGAAGATCCCGCATGGTGCAATAGTACAGTAAATATAATACCTGAGCGATGTGTGGTAGACAACGTGGACTTGATAAGATCCTTTTTACTCTCGGTGTCGGTGTAACTATTTCTCCAGCGTCATCAATATCCGAATGCGCAGCCACCATGCTGTGTAATATGGACAATGCAGAATCTCCTACCTGGACGCATTAGTCTCCAATTCAGATATCACAGATAATATTCACAAATACACATGCATGTATCAAAGCATTAGATCAAACAAACATGAATAGCGTTTGTATATTTCAAGACTCAAACATCGTGAGTTCATTAAAAGCAAATTGATCAGAAACATCAATTTCTTCCATAATATTTGGAGGGAAAAACAATGATTCAGATCTCCCGTACACGGTCCACGCGACAGACTTATTATTTAAAAGATAGTTTAGTAGGTTATATTTTGTATTAAAAAAATTCCTCAAAAATTTACAAACATTTAATATAAACAAGTCAAGAATATTTTCAGACCTGAATAGGAGTCAGAACAGGAACGCGGAGAGCTAGAGCCCAGCGGAGTTCTCGGATGTCCCTCAATCTCTTCCAGTCAGACATACCAGAAGCCCAACAGCGTGTAGTCCAATCAATTTCTTTCTTCGACCAAAGTCTTCTAATAGCATCCTTCTCCACTGGTCCAATTTGAGCACCAACCTTGTCAATGAAGGACCACTCCTTCAACGGTTCCATAAAAGCAGTAGCAGCTATCAGGTTTGATTGTAAGGGTATAGCAGTTCTCTCGGAAGCTTCGTGAACAACAGTGAGTAAATCAACAGCAAGGACACAGCCTCCGACCAGAACACATGCCGCAATATTTGGCAGAACCTTCATCAATACCTGCACCAATAACAATATCAAATGCTAAATATTTATTACTAATTGACTCCTATATTGAATATAATTTAATCCAATGTCCAACCAAGTTAATGAAATATGGCTTATGGCAGTCTTTCCTAATATTACTAATGAAAGATTTCAGACATGCAAAATTTTGATATTCTAATTTAGATAGGTATGAAAACCCAAGTACAAACAAAACCTGAAGCTTGTGTGCACCAATTCATTTATTTATGAGTTTCCTCAACTCAGGTTGGCATTTCGATAAAAAAAATCCTTTTAGATTGAAAAATGAAGAAAGAGCTTCAAGTCGGGAACAAAAAATTCAACTCATGTTGTTATGCAGATGATAAAACCAAACAAGTGATTGCTAGCATGCACACAGGTCCTGAAAAGGCCTTAAACACGTGATTTTCTCTTTCGAAATTCCATTCTTGCCTCATTAATGTACCCCATAACCACATGATGGTCCATGGAATCTCCCGCATAGCAAAGTTGAACATCACATACCTTCAGAAGAAGAAGAAGACGGTGCCTCAAAGCTCTATCATCAGTCCTATCCAAGAGAACTGTGATGTGTGCAGTTCCTTCAAATGAGCCCACTGTGTTGTAATGTTGCTCATACACAATAGCCATTGCCCTAGCACAAAGCTCCCTGACAGAAAAACCACCTCCACCTCCGAAACCATCCAGCCTTGCCATATCACACCAATCATTCGAAGAACCTAATTCATCTGGAACAGCTCCATTTACAGTAAGCCCTGTGTCAGCATCACATAAAAACCGATGGTATAGAGCTCTAAAGAAAGCAACAGGATCGCGCAATGGGAAGTCCTGAGCCCTTCCCGTGCTACCACTCTCAAGCAGTAGCCTAAGGTAATATTGACCCACACACACTTCTTTTGATAAGCTTGAGTACTTCACAAAAAACTCAGTGTAGTTCCACGAAATCTGAGGTACACCAATTTGCCCAGTTATGGTGTCTGAAGTTCCACCTCCAGGAACAATGTCTTCAGTACGTTCTTTCTCAAGATCCAGTCGATGAACCTCAGCCTGCAAAGCCTCTCGCAGCTCCTGCCTGGTACGCTCATTCCAGATCAAGTCAGCTCGGTTGTGATCCAAACTAAAAGCTCGCCAGAACTCAGGCCAGTTCAATAATAATCTTCCACAACCCACAGATGCATTCTCAACAACTACCTGAGCAGGTGCAGGTAGGCCTGTGGTTTGATTACCATATAAGCCATCAGACTCAACTGAACCCACAGCATTATGTTCAACATTCTCATATGTATTCACTGGAGCATTGGAAGAATCAGTAGATGGTGAATGATCACTCTGGATGATTCCGGGAGCATTTGAATCACCCGAGAAGTTCTCACCTGCATAAAATGCAGAAGCTCCAGGTGTTACCCCATGTCCAGACCTAATATCAGAAGGCAGTTTATAACTTTCAGCTGCACCAGGACTTGACTGCTTAGCCTGATCAATACCTTCTGAATTATCAGTAGAAGCAAGTGTCTGTCCCTGAGATGCCATTCCTCTTCCAGGACGATTCCTTCTCTGCTGCAGTAAGTGTCTTTGTCTCCTACTAAGCAACTGTCCTTCTGGGTTGGACATTTCTTCTGATGAAGATTCATCAGGTCGTGTGTGCAAATAAGCAACCAGACCTGGAGGCAGAACTCTAGATAACAAATCAAGAGCTGGTTGATAAGAGTCGGCCCAGAGAGCCACAAGCTGCCGGCTAATCTCACGTCGCTCACCAGCAGGATGGTAAAATGCATGCAATAAATGCCTCAGTAGTGCACCATCACGCAATGCAGCATCTCGCATAGATTCTGCTGCCACAGCATCTTCTTCAGCAATTGTCCGCATTATAACAGCAACTGTTTCCCTGACACTTTCTGCAGGATGTCCAAACAATGCAAACAAGCGGCGGCGCAGCCCAGCAACAAGCCGTAATAAATCCACAAATACTGAATATTGTGTTGTTTCACTGTGCGGATCAGCTATCATGGCCTCAAGAACCTCAACAACAGACATTGACAACAAGGGAGACACAGACATAGGCTTCAACCTATTGACTAGGATTATAAGACTGCTCTGATTAGAAAACAGTACAGATTTTGTATGCATGAATATTGCATGCCTTTCTCCTTTTGTATCAGTTAAGACGCTGGTATCCCCAGGGCCACCTCCAATAAGAACAGCAATCAGACCAGCTGTTTCAGCAGCAACCCCGTCAGATCCATTCCTAAGCAATCCCATGACTCTACCAACAGCAGCAGGAAAAGCCATCACGTGTGAAGCAGCATTCCTAGAAGCAAGCAACCGACGCAAACATGCAAGAAACCCCATCACTGTGGCTGCAGCTTTTGGAGAAGGTGGAGGCAAAGGAGGTGCCTCTGGGGGGAGATTTGGAGTAGCTGGAAGTATTGTAATCAAGGCCATCAGAGTCACTTCAGGTACTTCAATATTTATAGGTACTCCACCATATGGAATGCATGCATTAAATTCCCTGATCCTGCGCCATAATTTAGCTCTTGATCCAGGAACTGAACCTCCTTCAGCTACAGCATCTTTGGCAGCTGCTGCTAAATGTTTCATATGCATCGTTGCGTTCTCCAGGTCCATAGCAAATCGCTGTGGTGTAGCAGGAAGCTGCTGGATCTGCAGATGTACTCTTCCACAAGGTGGATCAATTCGATGACCCGGCATCGTAAGCCTTGGTAAAATTGGCACTGGGCACTGACCCTGCATTTGTACCATTAAGAGATGCAAATTTTATAATGCACTTTTGACAGAAGAAGAACTGTAATAAAAATTTATCCCTTGGCAAAGTCCATCTGTGAGCAATTACTTATCAGAGCACATGTAAACAAACTTGAGCTAATTATATCATGATAGCTAAGCCACTGAACCATCCTTTACTATAAACATTCGTTTACAAATATTTACATGCAAACAACCAAGAGAGAGCACATCTACCTACTTCTGTTTGTAACACATCCCGAACAGCAGCAAGCAAGCTATCACGCGACGTACTAGCATATACCTGTAGGCAAAAAGCATAACGTTCAAAACCAAAGCCCTCAAAGCAGCTAATCAAAATCCTATAAAGTTTCTTCAAAGAAAAAAACATCCTTTAAAGTAAGAAATCTCACATGGATGGGGCATCCATCATTGAACTCAAAGGCAAACACCTGGGGCTCCTCAGCAAATCGAACAAGAGCACTAACAGCAGATAAGGGGCGAACAACAACAGCCTGCTCAAGATCAAGACAATTATGTAATGCTCATTATGTCCCAGAAATATCTTTGTACTTCAAACAGTAAATTGCACTTACATCAACTTCTGAAAGGAATGCATCTCAAACTACATATACGGAGCATGGTAGTTATCTTCTTACGACTTAGACCAACACAGTATAATTTAAAGATCAATCAACAAGATTTTGGGTACATTCTTCTTGGAGAAAAACTTCTGATTTACTGCATGCCCATACATCTCCTATGTCCTAACTCCTAATTACAATCCTTTCTAAGACTTCTTAACTTCAAGATTTGCAATGTCTAAAAGGACTATAAAACTGTGCAGCAAAATAAGATAACATCATAATACCCTGGCCAACATCATTATATTCTACTAAAAGTCAACATATTTGGATTTAGAGAGCATTTCTAGTACGCCCAAAAAAGCCTTAAGAGAGAAAATAGTTGAGAACCAGAATGTTAGCAAAAACCCTCTCTCCTATTTAAAGATATGCTTCGTAATCATTCACTGAAGAGAATGTCCACATGTAAGTCATTGGCCTCATAGTCCCTCCACATAAATAAGTGTTCTTGGAAAAGTATTCACGGATTGTTGAGGACTAATAAGTCAAGTCAATTCTCGAAAAAATGTGCCACAAGTATAAGTGAAAAGTAAAATAACTATGATATGGTCAGCTCATAACATACTTCGTATATCTGAAAACCTGCATGTAGAAGATGATCTAAACAGCATACCTCATAATTCTCGGGGCGTCTTTCGACAATTGAAGCCCGGGTAAGGATTAGTTGACGTGATACAGCATCACCATTTTCACCAAGTCCACCTTTAGGCCCAATATCCAAACCCAAACCTGGAAAATTCAACGTTCCATGAGCAGCAGATCGCAATCTTGTAACAGACCAGCCACCGCATGGGGTTTCTTCTGCACCAACAGCCTCTTTCGCTGCATAATGATGGACCAAAAAAGTTATTCATTTGGTTAAAGTTAGCTGAACCTATACAAAAGTTGGTGATAATTAAAAACAATATTGACCTACCTCTTTGCTTGATATACTCGGTGACTGTAAGTGACTGAGTACTCTCAATTGACAACGACAGGCCAACCATCGTTTTAGCAGTTTTAGTCTGGATGTAAAAGCAGCATATCAGTGCATATCTCAATAACATGACATGCAGATATTGATAAAATGCATGATAGAACTCATCAGTGGAAACTGACAGTATGACTAAACTAAACCTCTTACCAATGCTGATATAATGGCAGCACTAGAAGTTCCTGAAGCACCAAGGAAAGCTTTGGATTTCCTTCCATACAAGGGGCACAGAACAAAACTACCTTGATCAACGTTTTTCTTCCCATAAGCATCAGACAATACAATGATGGCTGGAGAATCCATGTCTCTAAAGTCCAAGCACCATCGGAGATCTCCAGACTTCAACTCAATCAGTTCGACACCAACATAAGTAACTTTCAATTTCTGTACAAAAAAAATATATTGCTACTACCATGAGCATGGGGAATATTACAAGTGAGACTACAAGCACTGGGTCATCAGACCCAACTGCATTAAATGCTTCCGCCCTCCTATTTTCCTAACAGACTAATTAAGACAGTAAAGGGGAAATGCAGGATAGTTCACGCAAAAAATTATAATAAAAAGACATAAAACAACTGATTTCTAACCATTGACCAAATATCGAATGAGGAAGTGAAAGATAAAGCCCACTGCACAATAGCAATTTTCAAAAGACCTAGGAAAACATATTCACAAACTATAATAAAGTATTATCATTTCCCTAGCACTATCTTGGTTTTTCTTTAATCTTTTCCCCTCTGTGACAGTTTTATTTATGCAAAACTAGCATCTTAACCGTTCTTTCAACTTATCATAGTCTCTTCAAAGTTGCAAATAACATTATTGCACCAACGTAATAATAACCAATGAAATAGCATTAAAAAAAACAGTATTGGAAAGAAGTGACGAAGCTTACAAAAGGAACCCACTCCGATGTTCTCCTCCGAAGATGCAACACCGAAAACTCAGCAACAGTTCCAATCCTGCTCCACCTTATTCTATGCAACTCAGTCAAAATACTAGCTCTATACTTGGACGAAAACTTCATAGACTTGAATTTCCCCTTGCCATCAGTCCTCACACTTAAATTAAACTCATTTGAGTTCTCATCCCTGCCTAGAATCGGCAAGGCTCCCTCATAATCTCTCCCCACATCATACGAATTGGTGACTACTAACGTCCCCGGATCCAGTGTGATAATGCTGTAGTTCGAAATGCACAGTATCCTCTTATACCGCCCCCGCCACGAGTGCTTGACGACCATGTACCGCGCCAAGTACTCAGGCTCCTCGGGGGCGGCTGCAGCTGGCTGCGGCGGAGGAGCAGAGGATGAAGCCGAGGAAGGCTCATCGGTGGTGGCGGAAGAAGAGCCGGCATGTCGGCTCACGAAGTCCATTTGCGGAAGGTACTGGAGAGAGTAAGGCTGCGGTGGTCTAGGCCGAAGGAACCATAGCGGTGAACCACCGGCCCGCGACGGCGGTGTCGGCCGCGACTGATTCGCACCCAGCGCTTCACAATTGCGTTCCGCCTCAACGAAACAAATTCAAACTTGATCAATCAAACCCTAGCAACATCAATCAAAACGCAATCGCTCACCGGTGATGAACTCCAAGTCGCTCCAAAAGCGGCCAGCTTCCTCCGTTCTGGAAGCTAATTATCTCGGTAATGTTGCTCCGATGGCTCGATCGACGACGAAAATGAATGATCGATCGCCGGAACTGGGAGGGGGTTTGGGGAGTTCGGTGAATCCAGCTGTAGATTGGATTCGTGATGGCCAAGACAGCTTTCGCGTTTGGGAGAGTTTCAATGGAAATTTTGGAAGAGTAGTAGGGGTCTAAGTCTAAAACTGTCTGGACTCGTTTACCTTTGCTGGATTATGACAGATCAGAGAAATTAATTCTGAATCAAGCGAGAATTTTGGTGTTTCAATTTTACTTCAAATGGAAGAGACATTGTGCAAATCATGCTATATTTGAAACTAATTGAATAAATTACAATTGAAATACTCAAGTTCTAAGCACATATTCCATTTGATATTAAAATCCTTTTATGAAAGTATGGGCTATAAAAACTTATAAATAAGAGAAAAGTGTATGGGTACTCTTAGATTCTTTTTGCTAATTGCACGTGTACCTCTGAATTTTTAAAAAGAAATTGAACTGAATTGAATTGAATTGAATCGAACTTAATGAAAATGAACTTAATTGAATCGAACTTAATGAAAATGAACTTAATTGAATTGAGATGTAGCTAATGAATTGAAGTGAATTGAATCAAACTTAATGAAAATGAACTGAATTAAATTGAGATCATAATAATGGGATGAAGCTAATAAACTGATGTGAATTGAACTGAACATAATGAAAATGAATTAAATATGGGATGGAGCCAATGAATTAAATAAAACAAAATACTGAACTGAACTGATTAAATTGAAATTGACATAAATGAATTGATCTTGATTTAATTGAGGTAAATTTAATCGAAATAAAGTGAATTGAGATAAATTGGACTGAATCAAACTGAAATAAATTAAATTGAAATAAATTAAATTGAACTTGATTAAATTAAAATGTATTGAATTTAATTGAATATAACTAAATTGAA
>JAAGWI010070406.1:0-11442 GCA_012274505.1 Galium porrigens var. tenue
GCAAAATTAGGTTTTTGAGCTCTGTTGTTTTGATTTTATTTTTTTTTCTGGCAGAATTTGCTGACCAGTAATAGAGCTGAAGATCTTAAATCACAGGTGATTTTTTTTTTTTTTTGATGGACAAGCTGTGAATGCTGCTTTGTGTGTACTTGTAGTCTAATGCTCTTTGTTTACTTTCAGATCCAGCGGATCACGGAGGAACTGAAACGGGCGAGCCAAAATCGCCCAATCATCATCAATGGAAATGGTTCGGGGTTGAATGGTAACTTATAGCTTCTATCTTGCTGTACACGAGAAAAGTTTGTTCATATGTCGTGTGGGTATTTTGTAATTGATACTTCCTACTCCTTCGAAAATAATATATTTTTTATGGAAATTAAACCTATAACGGTGCCTACTCTTTTGGTTGTTTGGCGCTTGGCCTTTTGGGGATTTATGCATATTTCAGACATCAGATATATTCATACATCTTAAATGGTTGGTTTTTTGGGTCTTCCTCAAGCTTTGGTTTTAATATCTTGTTTGTTTTCAGTCTCATCTCTGGTGGTGCCTGCTGCTGCTGTTGGTGCTTTGGGCTATGGATACATGTGGTGGAAGGTGAGGATAGGCTACCACCTGAAAAATTTTCTGGCTGGTTATTTTAACTTTATAGGCTTCCTTATCTGATCTTTTGAACCAATCATTGGTAGGGCATTTCATTCTCGGACCTTATGTATGTGACAAAGCGTGGTATGGCTACTGCTGTGGAGAACTTGACAAAACGTCTGGAGCATGTATCCGATGCTATTGCTGTGAGTGTGATGTACATGTCACTAAGTTTTTTTTCCGTTCCTTATGTTAATTCTCTGATATCCTGTCTTCTTTTACACTTACTTTTTGTGATTATGGCCTTATTCATAACTGAGAATGATAATAGTGGTGTCATAACATTCATAGATTCAAGACATAAATGCTTAACTGTTTTTGCATAATAGATTGATTTATTCTGATGGGTTCTATTTGTTTTAGGAAGCTAAAAGGCACTTGACTCAGAGGATCGAGAACTTGGATGGAAAATTGGATGAACAAGTGGAGATGTCTAAATTAATTCGATCTGATGTAATGTTTTCCTATACAACCATTCCCTGCAATGCTGTGTACCCAGCTGCTCACTTGTAGTTTCTTGACTGTCTTCAGTCTAACTGAACTGATTTTCTTACATCTTTAAACCAGGTCAACCATGTACGTGGTGATCTTTCGCTGATTAACGGTGACTTGGATGAACTGCAGAGGATGGTTTCTGGGTTGGTAAGTTTGTTCAATCACTTGACAAATAAACATTTCTATTATATGGTTGTTAGAAAAAAGTTACTAGCAATCAACTATCTTTTATCTGGTAAAAAAAAGATATTTTCCAAAGATAGATAACCACAAGTAAGTTAAGATGCCCTATTTTACACTAGTGAATTTAGCAAGAACTGGTTGGATTTTAAAGTTGAAAGATCAGGGGAAAAGAAGTGTGTAATTGTAGCAGTACACTTGTTACTTAAGAATACAAATTGGCTGATTTTCTTATTGGTAACCCCACATCTTCTACGTTATCTGCGTTGCATAACTCTTTTAGTAAGTGGCAAAAGGTTTTGCTACAGTATTTGAAGAAAGCATCTTTGTGGCTTTTATTGAATTCTGAGTTTGTGCCTTATTTTGGGTCATTTGCATTTGCAGGGTGACAAGCTTATGACAATGGAAGACAAACAGGTAAATTGATTAAACTACTATGTATCCAGTTTATAAAATGTTTTTAACAGAGGCCCGTAAGGAACAGTGATTCCACTTTTGTATGGTACATAATTAGAACATTGGTGATTGTCATTTGGTTTCTTCTAATGGTTGATATTCTTTTGTTTCCTTGAAAATGCTCCAGGAGCTAGCAAATATGGGTGTTCTCTATTTGTGTGGGGTGGCCAATGGACAGCGGGTCAAAATGCCTGAAACTCTCCAGGTCTGAGCTGAACATTATTCTCTGATCTTCTGCATTATCATTTAGAAATCAGAGTTTTGTTAATCTCAATATCATGTAACTTCTTATTTTCAGGAACATCTCAAAGGTGTTGGTAAATCAGTTCCCAGTCTGGTACTTTTTCTAACTCTATCTCAACTCTTTGCATTGTTTATGCCGGATTGTATTGTTTCCTAATAATTTAAACATCATATGGTCTTCAGGGCCTCAAGGATTTGGATATGCTGGAATTTGGAAATGGATTGAATGGGTTAATAACTGATGGAAATACACCTGGTGGGATGGAAAAAGTAAAAGACTTAAAGCCTAGAAGTGTGACAAGGTACAACTTTCAGATTCAGTTATCCTCTTTGACCTTATAATTTGTATCTCTCCACATTGGTTTCAAATGAAGCAACTGCTGAGAGTGCTTTAATGGTGTTTGCAGGATGAATTGGAAGGTTGCTGATGAGAAAGCTTATTTAAAGTCATGATTAGAAAAGGTATGGTAGGATCATTTGTACTGTGATCATAAAAGAGAAGAACTCGATTAAATAACGCCACGGGGCCTGTGGTCAATATTTTCAAGGAGTAGAGCCTCTACTGCCTTGTGTATAGCTATTCTTTGGTCATCATGATCTTGTTATCACTTTTGTGCATCTAAACTCAATTTGTAACCTTATTGAGAAATTTTTTAATCTTATCAGGAGTGCATAATTTACTCTTAGCCATAGTAATGATACTGGACGGAATTGACTATTCGATTACAAACTATACTGGTAACATGGCTATAGGTTTCACACTGACTTTATATGCCGTCACACTGGAGTCCATTATTCGCATATACATGTGAGGAGACAAACTTGCTCCAGTATGATGTCTTCCAACCGGACATTTCAGTGCACATTAGCTTCAGTAATGCCCTGAAATCCAATTAGTTAGCAGTTTTCAACAATAAAATGATCGTCATATTCAACAATGGCATGTGAAGCAGTAATGGATTGTAAAACAGGATAACAAAGAAGTGTGAAAGTCATAAAAATTTAGTGTAGATTAGCAATGTCTATTACAACTTCAACATACTTCTGTATGCAGTCACTAACTTACTAGAGCTACAACACTATCACAAGCCTGGCAAAATTTTGGAAAAATATGTGTAAAAAGAAAAATACAACTATCACACATGTGTACAAATTAGCTGGACTGGAGCAATCACTCCCTTGTTCTGGTACATTGTTTTACATACAAGAGACCTGCCTTTGTTTTACCATCTCCTCCAAATTCTTCGATACCAAACCTGTCAAGTTGGGATCTTCAAATTCAAGCTCCGGACCAAGTCTACAGCAGATGCAAATACAAAGTCAGATTAGTCGCTACCAGAAATATATAACAGAGGTGGTACAAGATTGGCACAGCAGATAATCAAGGGCTTGGTCCCCTAGTATGTTAGTCCCTTGTGTTTTCAATTTACCCAATTTAATTCCTTATGTTTTGTTCATAGGCAGGTTTAGCTATTTGACAACCAGTTTCACATGCCAACTAAAAGGTCCATCAAGGGGTTTAAGACGGCTAATACCCAGTTTAAATGACCACATCTGCAAACAACCAAACCAGTTATATATCCATACTGTAGACAGCCAATATCATGGGGAAATGAGTGTGAGTGAAAGAGACGGACAACATAATCAGAGATCTTTCTTATTAATACGACAGAACTACTCATATGGGAGAACCACCACAGTGATGGTGTCCACACATAAGATAACAAAATTAAACTGAGAGTTTGTAGTTCTTTTTAAGTTCTTACTTTGGATCAAGCACCAACTTTTGAACTTCTTTGATTGCCCAACTTGCAGCATACAATGATATTTTCCCGACCTGCACCAGTTTAACAGATTTTTAATGTACCTTTTCTGTAAAAAGTAGCTACCCAATACAGGCATAAGAAAACGATATATTTTCTCTCACACGTACCTCCAGTATTTGAAGCTTGGCATCATGGTCATTTGGAAGGCCGCGAATTTCTTCAGCTAATCGAGAGGCCTCACTTAAACTTTCAGGAGAAAGGAAATCAAGACCCAGTTGAATGGTGGACTGAAATTAGGAAGACGGCGAGAAAATTATGAACTTAGCCAGAAAGAATTAAGTTGGAAAAATACATTATGAAGACAGTAAATCAATAACATGCAGATCTTCAAGTATTCGAAAAGTTCATTTGAGACTTCTAAGAACAATCTCGTAATATTTTTCAGAAGCTTCTATTTCCTGTAAAACTAACAAACTTAGATACAGAAGATTAAGAGATTTGATACCACCACACAAGCAAAATGACATTCAACAATTTATTTCAGCTAGATAAGTCCACATCATATTTTCATTTGCACTGTCAGATTGGCTGAATTCAATAAAGAGTTATCTTTGCTCACTAAAACTTAGAGTCTAATGACTCAGCTTGACTGGTTGTGGTGACAACAAATTATGAAGTTCAACAAGTAACTCACCTGAAGATTTTTCACTTGAAAAGGACAACCAGCAGGGATGAAAACAGCTTCTCCTAATTTCTGGTCAAATGACCACGGTTCTACTCCTGAAATAGAAACCAGTTATTTAATATATAGTAGCACATGCTCACAGATAGCAGCACACAAAGGCAACTTTTATATCTTTGTAGTAAGAGAAATTGTTGAATGTATGATAATGTCAAAACTAAAAACTCCTCCAGAGAAGGGGAAAAATTATCTGGGGGAAAATTGAAGGGGGAAATATACTGAGCGAGTCAAGTAGATAGTTAAACAATAATAAATAGCCCGAACAGGAACGTGTATATACTTGGTGTACCACATACCATGCACTTCCTTCAACATTTTCTTGTGATGATCATTTAAATAAACGACACTATCAAAGACGGGATGCTGCACCTGAGTCAAGTAGAATGGTTTCAGTGATGGGTACAATTACATAAACCAAAGTCAATCATATTTTCAGCTTCAGTTGAGTTTTAGGCTATAACAATTGGGAGTAACATTTTATTACCTTGGTATTACTGTCATACATATTGAAATCTTTTCTGTGATTTCTTAAATACTCAATCAGCATAGGAACATCCTGACGGCGAAAAACATCAAAATGAGCTCCAGCTGTAGAACCTTCAGAGCTCGTTTGATTAGCTGCAATCACAACTTCACTTCTAAATGTATCTGCTTCACCAACAGAAGCAACTTCAGTGCCCACATCCGCCATTGTGTCTTCTTTGCCTAAATTTAAATTAACCCGATGTTCATCTGGTCTTTCTTGTTCAATGTTTAATACTTTTTCCGATTCTTTATCTAAATCCATTTGTGGATCACTCAACTGTAGCCTTCCTTCAGATTCAACAAATTCCTCTTGCGCTGTTTCAGTGTTTGTCCCCTCACAGCCTTTTGGTTTCACAACGCATATATGCACCAGCAAAAAGACCTAAACAAAGTAGGAAAACAGCAGTCAAAACCATTAATGGAAGGGCAGTAGCTGCAGCATACAAAGCAATGGGATAGAAATTGGACCTAAAACAAGTATCCTATGATAAAAGAAAATCCCAGAAGATAAATGGGCAATACTTTCCATGTCATGTCATGTATCCTAATATGGAGCTGGTGACAATAAGTGACCAATACTCAACATGTACAGCAAGGGCAACCCCAGCCACCAAAATAAAATACGGGAAGATAATGAGCAATACTTGCCATGTCATGCATCCTAATATGGAGGTTCTCTCCAGAGACACTTTGGTCCAGTTCTTCACATGTACCATAGGAAAAACGAATTTTGGCACCAACGTCATTCTGCAAAGAATAGTGAGGCAATTTTGCAGGAACATTCAGCAGCCCCCACTTCGAATGGATAAATTCAAGCAATGGAAGTTTACTGATAAAGCCAGGCCTCTGGTACATCAAAAACTCTTCTGCAGCACTAGGAGAAGGCCAGTCCTTCAACTTTAACATTTGTCGCTGACCATTTTCACCAATTCTTCCCTCCGAGTATCCCGTCATGAACTCACTGAGCTCTATATCAACCTGACATTATATTAAGCTATGAGGAAGATAACTTTTGGAAAACATGAATAGGCAATGAAGAATCATTAATCAAATTTATAGATGAAATGCAAGAAACACAAACTTCCCTACATTAGTCTGTTAAAATGTTTACCTCTGTCCAATCAGAACAGTCAATAGCCTTGACTGCTCTATTTTCATCCTTGAGTTTTTCTTCTGTTGTCTCTCTTATTCCTTTAAGTATATCCACGGGATTCAAAATTTCCTTAGAAATGTCAAAAACATCTTTTATAATTACAGGTTCTCCTCGACTCCATTGGGTTTTGAACTCCTCAATCCCTTCAGCCTTGATATCTTGGGCTGATGGGTAGTATAGAAAATTATTACTGTTACCATTTTCTCTAGATGCGGCCTGTAAGAATCTGAGATCATACTCAGATCTGTTCTCATTCCAAGAATCACTAACCTTGCAACCACTAACCATTTCCTCAACATGCCTCACTATGACTGCCACCCAGTTCAATTTGAAGATGCGTTTCAGCATTAATATTGAGTGGCCACAACCCCCATACTGCTTTGGTGGGCATGGGATGGCACCATCCTCATTGGCTCTCCAATCAGAGTACTTTTTCATCAAATTTAGTTGAGAAGTGGACAAACTAAGTTGCTCAGATGCATATTCTTCTTCATCTCCAACTGCAATTTCATTCCTTGTCTTTCCCGTCATAACAATTCTAGATGCCTCTCTAATATCTTTACAGCAGTTGAGACAAAGATCATATGAGCAACTTGGACAATTCCTGTGATAGTCTATTACTGGTATCCTGCAAAAGTTACTGCAACATAAAAGGAGAAAAAGTTGATCAGTTCTCTTTGCTTCCAAACTAGACATAAATACTGGGAAACCAGCTCAAAATAGTCCAGAAGATCTCTTAAATTACACAGAAGAAGCCATCAGCTTTTATAACTATACCAGCACATCTGCTCATCTGCGTTCAGTTTTGTCCGTGCAAGATCCTTAGCTCCTGAAGTAGACAAATGAAACATTTAATAGTTATAGACATCAGTTAGGAGACATGGATAACTGATTCTTACTAAAACAGCAGGTATCTGACCTGCTAGCCTATTTTCCAATTCCACTTCAAAGCTCTGCTCATGATGGATCTGCTTAATAACGGGAAGCACTGCAGATAACAAGCAATAGAGGTGCTGCAACTTGTCTTGGGCAGGTATATCCCGAATTCTTGCCTACAATTAGAAAACAGTTCTCGATAAGTGCAACTGTTATAAGAATATTTTAAAATCTACAACCACAACTAATTTTGGTAAAGATTTATCCAACTCACTCTATGCAACTTTATTCTAAACAAAGTCATTAAGTAGGTTCTTCCCGTTGATCTTTTATTACTTTATAGTCAGCCAAGACATTCTAATTTTCAGCTTTTAATACTTAAATCCTGAGTCAAAAAGATTCCCTCCTCATAAGCTTCTTCTTCTTCAATAATTGATGATCTTACTCCTTCCTCTTTTTTCTTGATCATCCTATATATTACAAGGAGGGGAGGGGCCTACACTAAATGAGAGCAAATTGCTAATCCATAAGATGGAGGGAGCCTGGTTTTGAACACAGGACCTCCACCCAGCCAAGCCTTTAGCTTGTAAGCTGGTGGCCAACTGGGCTATCCCAGGTATAACCTAATGCCTCCTTATTACTTATGTCTTTTCATCTTATCCTTAGCAATCTCAAAAGAAGCTTCTGTTAGAAATCAAGTAATACTGGTGCACATTAAACCTTAGTGGCTTGAACCTTGCACGTATCCTGGACATGCAATACTTTCAATGAGCCAGCCTACCCTTCACCTGACTCACATAGCAAAATAAATGCTTGGCTATTGACGGGTAATAGATGTATTAAAAGCCTGAGCAATTTTGTATGTGCAAGATTAAATGGAAACAAAAATAGTTTGACCAAATAGAAGTGTACTTTTATCAAATTATCTCCCCGCAAGCAAAACTGGCATCTGCAGCTACCCCGACATGCTGGACAAACCTTCTGAATCTCTTCCACAGGGATGTCAGAGTACCTGTGACCAATACCTAATCAAAAACCCAAAACCATTCCTTGAAAACAAGATAAATTTCCAAATGAAATTGTCTTCTAACCAAGTTGAGATGCAGGTGTCACAATATCCTCTTCTATTACAATTGAGGCACGAAACAACACCGTCTCCTTTGATTTCCTTGCATTGATGGCAAGGTTGTTGCCTTGCGGTATCATCTGAAGATTCTGAAGATTCTGAACTTGCTTCAGAAGTTTCCTATCAAGTAAGATGCCATTTTCAGCAACAGAAAGCAGATAGAGGCGAGATATTTCATAACTGAGGCACCATGAACAGATTTAGAACCTTAGATGGACCTAAGAAGCTATCATATAATCTAAACATTTTAACACAGCACCAAGTCTACTTATTAAATTTATAAATGTCCCTGCACTTAATCAATTTCAGCAGAATTTTATGGAAGCTGTTTATTAAAACCATATGATGCATGAAATATTGATTATATTCTCATATGATGCATGAAATATTGATTATATTCTAAATGCAAAGTAAAGAAAGATCATCAGAGTGCAGACAGTTTATTTCCCATGCACATCTGCCAACTTAGCTATACGAGACATGTTTGGAAGATTTTCCGTTCAGAAAAAATTATTTTCCTTCCAGCTGTTTATTTTTCCGCATCCTATGGTAGACCACTAAGTCATTGGATAAAATTATCTAGGAAGCTATCAAAAGACGACAATAATAATAATAATAATAATAATAATGATGATGATGATGATGATGATGATGACAAGGAATCCCTAATGACAACACAAATAACAATAAAAATAACAAAGGATACATAATAATTTCCGTTATATGTCTAAGCTTTATCTCTGTATTTACATTTTAAAATAAGCTTTATCTCTGTATTATAAAAAAGATAAAGCATATCCCAATAACAATCTGTACGTGGCATTCCATTCCCAACATTCATTTAAATAATTATTTCAGTGAGAGTTTAAAATTTTTTGTTTTGAAATGTAACATAATCATAATTTGACTTACAGTCACAGGACTAGAATCGACCAACTTTTGTGATCTGCTTCTAGATGAATCCACAGTAGAGAGTTGTTGCGACCTGTACAGTCTTTGATCATCTTCATACAAATTATCATCCCTAAGCAAATTATCATCCCTAGGCAAATTATCATTCCTTGGTAAATTATCATCCCTTGGTAAATCATCATCTGATTTGATGGAGCTGCGAACAGAGAGATCTTTTGTGGATGGTGCTTCAGGCGAATAATCCATAGCATTCATTTCTAAATTTTCTTTGAATTTTTTTCCTGGTAAGGGACTAGAGAAATCTCCAACTCTGGGGGTAGGTACATCCACATCATCACTCTTACTCTCATAGTAACTATCACCCTCACCCAGAGCTTTTCTCTTCTTCTTCATACTAGCTTTCAATGCAGAATTTGCAGCTCTTTTCTTCGCTTGTATGTAGTGCTTCTCACATACAGTTTTATCCGGCATGGACAGTGCAGTGCATCTCCACTGTTTCCCATCAGACCTCTTGCATCGGAGATCATCAGGAATCCCTACATTATCCTCCCCAGCACCAGCTGCTAAGCGTGTGTGATCCATCAGAATTGTTCAATACCGTAGCTTAACGGTCTATAGCATGCTGGGTAATGTAAGAATCAAACCTGAAAAGACATCACAAGAAACAGAACTTAAACAGATTCATAACCAGAAGAAAAATAACACATGGAAATACCTAGACTAGTCCTTGAGCCGTCAAATTAAAATTTTACCTCGAAGGAAACACTCAGAATACACAAAATCAGTGTTTAAAAGATGAATGTTCAGCTTTCAAGTAACATTTGCAAAGACTAATTAAGTAAACCCACACAGCTGTTCAAACAATCTACAAATAGCAAGGCTGATCATGTGGACTAACTAACATTTTTTTTTAAAAGCGCAAATAATCGACTATAGCTACATGCGTACAACAAAAACACACACAAACTACAACAACAACACAGTTCCATCAGTTCTCAAAATTAATACAAGAAGTAGCAATTAACACTTGCAAATCACCCTGATCAGCAAAAATAAAAAGAGTTCAATTAGGCTAACAAAAGTAGCAGTAGTGAAATTTAGTCAATTCTATAAACTACCGCCAAAACTCAAAGAGTTTTCAAAAGCTACCTTCAGCTCTTTCCAGCAATCAAAACCCTAGCTCCAGCAATCAACCGCAACACCTGCTAATCAAAAACAAAAACTCACTCCTAAACTCACAAAGCAGGTGATTCATGCATGCTGACACAACAAACTCCCGAATTTCGAACTCAATTACACGAAATCCTCCTCGAAACACAAAAGCAAAGGATCCTTCCGCATCACAGAGGAGGAGAGAAAAGATCTACGTCGGAATTTAACACGACACAGTAACCAAAACGTGCACAGCGAAAATATACAGAGAGCGAGCTGCACAAGCCCTCTCTCTCGCGGAGCTCCTGCGTGCCTAGTGCGTGAGTGTGTGTGTGAGAGAGAGTGGAGGTTACCTAGTCAGGCGAGGCGCGAATATCCGAGCCGCTCGATACAGTGTGCGAATCGATTCGACGGCGGTTGCGATTTGAGGGAGCACTGTGTGTGTGCGTGTTCACGGTGGTTGCGGTCTGAGCTGTAAAACTGTTAGGTTTTAGAGTTGAATGAGAAATGTGGGATATGGAATTTGGGAAAATAAATAAAAATGGGGCGTGTGAATATGGAGGGGAAAGAAAATACCAGTACAGGAATAACCAGAGATTGGTTTTTGCAGGAGGACTGGGAAAGACAGGCAGAACGGCGCCGTTTGGTTTATTTGGGATTTTGGCCGTTGTGGCTGATTGAACCGGAAGTGCCGGAACGGTGCGGGCCGGCCTACTGAATTTAGTTCTGGTGAACCGTCGTCAGTCATGGTAACCGGTTTAAATGATCATTTTTGACAATAGTTTATCTATGTTCCCTATGTTAACAGGAAACTATTGATAAAATGCTAAATAAATGTTTGACAAAGAAAAAGATTTTTGGAAAATTGATTTGGTTAGAGTTATTTTAATCATTAAATTTCTTGGAAAATGAACCGTCTCCATCTTTTCCCCATCTCCCTTTGGGGAGATGGGGAAACAATCTTTAATTGTTTTTCATTGATTTTGTTCCTGAATAAGTGTGGAATCTCCATGCAGAACCTTTAGATCTTTAAGATCTGAGGCTTTTAATTAGAAGATTTTTCTTTTTTCCGACTTGATCCTTCAGATCGAGACCCTTACTCAATCTATAAGCAGATTGAGATCTTTGAAATTCGATTTTTTATCGGATCTGATTATTTGGATACTTGATT
>JAAGWI010070486.1:1473-37704 GCA_012274505.1 Galium porrigens var. tenue
CGGCCCGCGCAGCACTTCGATGCGCTCGGCGGTGAGCGGGTTGATGATCGGTGCGTGATCGGCCGAGGTGTTCGACACGTCGATGCTGCCGATGCCGTCGGTAAGCAGGGGTGCGCGCGCGCCGATGAAGCCGCGCAGCACCGGGCGCGAGGCGTTGGGGCCGAACGACGAGGCCGAAACGCCCGGCTGCTGCGCCAGCGTTTCGCCGATCGTCGGGCGCAGGTCGCGCGTGAGCTCTTCCTTGGCGAGGACGGCGGTGCCGCCCAGCACGTCGGCGGTGTTGCGGGCCCGGGTGCCGGTGACGACGATCTGGGCGCCCGGCTGGTCATGGTCCTGCGGCGCCGTCGCCGGGCTGCCGGAATCGCTTGCCGGCGCCGCGGCGGTCGTGCCGTCCATATCGGTCTGGGCATGGGCCGGCAGGGCGAGCAGAGCGGCGGAGCCGAGCAGGAGCGAACGCAACATCGACGAATTTTCCCCGAACCATGGAACTTGCTGCGTCGCGGTAGTCGCGATGATATAAGGTATCAAGCTCTTTCGTCCCGATCCCCCACCATTTGGCCGCCGGGGGCTTGCGGGCGGTGCAGTGCGGGAAATGTGCCGTTGCTCCGTCTGGGGATCGTTGCACTTGCGGAAACCTAGCGATGCCGTCCGCGGGCCTAATCCCCCGCGCGCGCCGTCCCTAGATAGCGGCCTGCCGAACAGGAGGATCTTGCAATGGCATATCTCGACAGCCGGGTCGCGCTGCTGGAGGGCATGGCCGGCAATGCGCGCGCCGAAGCCGTGCTGAGCCCGCTCGAGTTGCGCACGCTGCAGCTTTCCCAGGCCGATGGCCGCGGCTCGTTGCGCGCGCCGCGCCGGGTCGAGCGACTGGGAGCGATGCTGTTCGGTTCGCGCCGGGTGCCCGGTCTCGCCAATCCGCGGCTCGAGGCGCTCCGCCGCTTTGCCATCCTGTATCGGCTCGAGGGCGCGGCGATCGATGCCGGCGAGGCCGCGCGCGCCGAAGCCGCGGGCTTCTCCGCGGCGGCGCTCGATCGGGTACGCCGGATTGTCGATGGCTGGCCGCGCCGCGCCGGCCCGTTGCTGCGCGCCGCCACCTTGCTGGCGGGAGGCGCCATTGCCGTGTCGGGCAGCCTGGCCGCCTATTTCTGGCTCGCCGACCAGTTCGAGCCGGCAGTGGCGGCGATTCTGCTCGGCGCCGTCGCGGTGACGCTCGCACCGCTCTTCGCCGGTCGACCCCATGGCTGATCGTCTTGCCAGTTCCGGGAAATGCGGATGCCGGCAATGACGGAATGCCGGGCCTATCCGGCTTGGAGGCGGAGCGCGGCTTCGGCGACTTCGTCCATCGTCCTTTGCGAATAGCCGGTGTTGTTGAGCACCACGACCGTGCCCTCGCCGTCGAGCCGGTGGCCGAGCACCGAGCGATAGCCCTCGCGATTGCCGGTGTCCCAGGCGCAGCGCACGCTCTTTCCCGCGATCGTCACCTCGCGGACGCGGCCGCCGAGCGCATAGTGATCGGACGCCACTTCGATCATGGTGAGCGCGCGCCGTGAGCCGGGCGTGAGGAAGGACGTGCTGTAGACCCGGTGAGCGAACCGCATCAGGTCGCGCGCCGTCCCGTAGAAGCCGCCGCCGGCCGCGAGATAGTCGGCCGCGGGGGAAGTCCAGACGGTGGGTGGATCGAGCGTGCGATAGGATTGCGATCCGCTGAGATGCTCCAGGCGCGTTGCGGGCAGGCGCAACGGCGTGGTGACCAGCGCGCGGACGAGATCCGGGAAGCGCGCGCCGGACACCGTTTCCAGGATCGCCTGCACGAGGATCCAGTTGGTCAGGGCATAGTCGAAGCGTGTGCCGGGCGCGAACACCGGATCGCCCGAGGCGAAGAGCGAAACCGCCTCGCGGGTGGGCATGTCCTTGCCGAACAGCTCGGGCCGGGCGCGGACCACTGCGCCGAACTGGTTGGGGATGCCGCTGCTGTTCGAGAGCAGGTGGCGCAGCGTGACCTTTGCGCCATTGTCGCTGCGATAGTCGGGAAGATAGCGGCCGATCGGGGTATCGAGCGACAATTGGCCGCGCTCGGCCAGCCGCATCGCCACCACTGCCGTGATCCGCTTGGAAATCGAGGCGATGGCCATCGGCAGGTCGAGGCCGAACGGCAGCCGCGTCTCGACATTGGCGAGCCCCTGGGCGCTGCCGACGGTCACTTCCCCCTTGCGGCCGAGCGCGATCAGGCCCCTGAAGCCCTGCTCGTCCGCCCATTTGCGGACCAGCGCGTCGAGCCCGGCCCTTTCCGCCGCGTTTCCGGATGCCGCGGCGCGGGCGGCGACGGGCAGCAGGGCCACGCCCATCATCAGCATGCGGCGATCGATATGCTCCACTCTCGCATCTCCTCGGCGACCCTTGCGTGATCCCGGCACCCGCGCCAGGAACGCGCCATGGGGCGTTCCATCCACTCCTGCGATCGACTCTGCCGGGTCGCCACCGCCATTCGGTGAACGCCCATGCCGCTCGGTGAACGCCTTTCCGAACGCCTGATCGCGCCGCTCCTGCTCCTGTTCGGGCTGGTCGCGCTGGGAATCGCGGCCTGGCCATGGCCGGCGGCGGTGGTGCGGCCGGCCGCGCCGCCATGGTGGATCTGTCCCTCGAATGGCGTTTGCAACTGGGGCGACCCGACGCGGACGTCGCTCGACGCGCCGGTCACGGTGATGCGGCGGGTGGTGCGGATCGCGGATCCGCGGCAGGCGGAGGCACTGGCGGTCGACGTGACGGCGATGGCGAGCGCCGAGGTCCGGTGGAACGGCGTGCCGATCGGCGCGAACGGGCGCGTCGGGCCGGATCGTGCGCATGAAGTGCCGGGCAGGTTCACAGCGAGCTTCCCGGTGCCCTGGGAGCGGCTGCGTGCCGGAGGCAATCTGGTCGAGGTACGGCTCTCCGCCCATCATCGCTGGGTGCCGGTCGGCCGGCCGGTGCACCGGCTCGCGGTCGGCCCGCCGCAGGAGCCGTTGCGCGGCGTGCTGCGTGCCTATCTGCCGACGCTGATCGCGCTGGGGCTGCTGCTGGCGACTCTGTTGCTCCAGCTGCTCGCCCGCACCGGGCGCGTGATCGCCCTGCTCAACGGCATCGTGCTGGCGCAGGCAGTGGCGGAGGCGTCGAAGCTGATGCTGACCTATGCCTATCCCTGGCAAGTGACGCGGCTCTTCGCAGTGGCGCTGCTCGCAGGGGTCGGCGCGCTGCTGCTGGCCTGGATGGCCGGCGCGCTGGTGGAGCGGCGGGCGCGGATGCTGCTGCTGGCCACGGCACTCGCCGTCGGGTGCGCGTGGCTGCTGCCCGCCTGGGACGCGAAAACGCTCTGGGCATTGCGCGCCGGGGCCAGTGCGGCGCTGGCGGCGGCAGCGCTGGGGCGAGGGCGGATGCGCGCGGCGCTGGGCGGCTACGGCCTGGCGCTGCTCTGGGCGTCGCTGGTGCCAGGGTTCCTCGATTCCGGCTATTATCTGCTGGCTGCCGCCTTCCTCGCCATCGCCGCAATCCCGAAGCGAGCGGTTCCGGTCGAAGCGCCGCCGCCGGCCGCACCCGCCTATGTGACGCTGCCGCACGGCAACGCGCAACATCGTGTCGCGAGCGGCGATCTCCTTCATGCCCAGGCCGAGGACGATTATTGCCGCGTCCACCTCGCCGACGGACGCAGCCTGCTGGTCACCGCCAATCTGGGTTCGCTCGTACGGATGGCGGCGCCGCACATGATACGCGTGCATCGCAGCCACGCCATAAACGGCGCCAAGCTCGCGGTGGTGCACCGGGGCGGCCCGATCGAGCTGGTCGACGGCACTTCGATCCCGGTTGGCCGCACCTATCGTGCGGCGCTGGCGGCGTGGAGCGCCCGCTAGCGCTCCCGCATTCCGAAACGGCTATTTCAGACGCATCGGCAGGCCGGCGACGACGAGCATCACTTCGTCGGCGGCCGCCGCGACTGCCTGGTTGGTCCGGCCGGCGGCATCGCGGAAGCGCCGCGCCAGCGCATTGTCGGGCACGATGCCGAAGCCGACTTCGTTGGCGACGAGGATCAGCCGGCCCTCGAAGCGTGCGATCGCCGCGCCGAGCCCCGCCGTCGCCTGTTCCATGTCGGCATTGGCGAGCAGCAGGTTGCTGGCCCATAGCGTGAGGCAATCGACCAGCACCACTGCGCCGGTGCCGCGCGCGGTATCGAGCGCCGCGGCAAGCGCGCGCGGTGCGTCCACGGTCTCCCAGCGCGCGTCGCGATCGGCACGATGCCGGGCGATGCGCTCCGCCATTTCGGCGTCCCAGGCTTCGGCGGTGGCGACGAAGACGTGGCGGCCGGACAGTGCTTCGGCGCGCTGCTGGGCGTAGCGGCTCTTGCCCGAGCGGGCGCCGCCGAGGACGAAGAGCGTGGTCATGCGGTCTCCCCGGCGTGCAGCAGCAGCGCGTCGATATCGACATGGCGCTCGAGATCGGCGGCGATCTCGTCGAGCGCGGCGTCGACATCCGCCCGATAGTCGCGCCCGGCCCCGGCCACGCCGATCCGGGCGAGCAGCGCGGTGCGCGCCTCGGACGACGCAAGCAGGCCGTGGAGATAGCTGCCCATCACCGACCCGTCGCGGCTGATCGCCCCTTCGGGGCCGAAGCCGTCCAGCCGCGCGAAGGGGCGTGCCGTGTCGGGGCCGATGGTCTCGCCCATGTGCATCTCATAGCCCTGAACCGGCGCGCCGAGCGCAGTGCCCGCCACCTGGCGCAGCACCTTGGCGGGCGCGAGGCAGGTCGCGACGTCGAGCAGACCCAGCCCTTCTACCTGGCCTGCAGGACCTTCGATTCCCAGCGGGTCGGCGACGATGCGCCCGAGCATCTGATAGCCCCCGCACAATCCGAGGACGGCGCCGCCGCGACGGTGGTGCGCGCGAATGTCGATGTCCCAGCCCTGGGCGCGCAGGAAGGCCAGGTCGGCGATCGTCGCCTTGGAGCCGGGCAGCACGATCAGCGCGGCGTCGCCCGGAATCGGGGTGCCGGGCGGCACCATCGCCAGTTCCGCGCCCGCCTCCAGCTTCAAAGGATCGAGATCGTCGAAATTGGCGATTCGCGGCAGGATCGGGCAGGCGATCAGCCTGCGCCCCCCGCCGCGCGGCGCGGTGCGATCCAGCACCACTGCATCCTCGCTCGGCAGGCGGACCGCGGCGGGCAGCCAGGGCACCACGCCGAAGCCTCGCCAGCCGGACCGTTCCTCGATTGCGCGATAGCCGTCCTCGAACAGCGCCGGATCGCCGCGGAACTTGTTGATGAGGAAGCCGCGGATCATCGCCGCGTCCCCGGGGTCGATCACGGCGCGGGTGCCGATGATCGCGGCGATCACGCCGCCCATGTCGATATCGCCGACCAGCACCACCGGCACTCCGGCGGCGCGCGCGAAGCCCATGTTCGCGATGTCGCCGGCGCGCAGGTTGATCTCGGCCGGCGAGCCGGCGCCTTCGACCACCACCAGGTCGCATGCGGCCTGGAGCCGGCGATAGCTCGCCAGCACCTCGGCAAGCAGGGCGCCGCGCGCCTCGCGGAAATTGCCCGAGCCGAGCGCGCCGCGCACCCGGCCGTGCACGATCAGCTGCGACGTGCGATCGGCCTGGGGCTTGAGCAGTACCGGGTTCATGTCGGTATGCGGTTCCACGCGGCAGGCGATCGCCTGCAGCGCCTGGGCGCGGCCGATCTCGCCGCCGTCCGCGGTCACCGCGGCATTGTTCGACATGTTCTGCGGCTTGAACGGACGCACCGCCAGCCCGCGATTGGCGAAGGCCCGGCAGAGCCCGGCGACCAGCACCGACTTGCCAACGTCCGATCCGGTGCCCTGGAGCATCAGAGCGCCCATGCGACACTCCCCGCGATCAGCCAGAGCAGCAGGCAGGCGCCGGCATAGATGTGCAGCGCGCGGCGAATGTCCTCGCTGCCTGCGTCGCTGCGGCCGTCGCCGATCCAGGGCTTGTCGTGCATCGTACCGTCATAGGCGATCGGGCCGGCGAGGCGGAGCCCCAGAGTGCCGGCCATTGCCGCTTCCGGCCAGCCGGCATTGGGGGAGGCATGGTTGCCGGCGTCGCGCCACAGCGTCCGCCAGCCCCCGCGGCCGGCAAGGCAGAGCAGCAGGGCGGAAAGCCGGGCGGGCACCAGGTTGAGCAGATCGTCGGCGCGCGCCGACGCCCAGCCGAACGCGCGCCAGCGCGCCTCGCGATGGCCGATCATCGAGTCCGCGGTGTTGATCGCCTTGTAGGTCCAGGCGCCCGGCAGGCCGAGCAGGAGCAGCCAGAAGGCAGGCGCGACGACGCCGTCGCAAAAGCTCTCGGCCAGGCTTTCGATCGCGGCGCGCGCCACGCCGGCTTCGTCGAGCGCGGCGGTGTCGCGGCCGACGATCCTGCCCACGGCTTCGCGCGCGGCGGGCAGATCGCCCTCGGCCAGTGCCCGGGCGACCGGGCGGACATGGTCGTACAGGCTGCGCTGGGCGAGCGCGGGCCAGGCCAGCAATGCGATCGCGAGCCAGCCCCAGCCGCCAAGATGCTGCAGGAGCAGCTGCTGGGCGATCCAGCCGGTGCTGCCGACCAGCGCGAGCAGCAGCAACAGGGTGAGAACGCCCAGCGCACGCCGCGCACCGAAGCTGCGCTCGGGGCGGTTCCACCGCCCTTCGCACGCGCCGATGATCCGCGCGAACAGGCCGACCGGATGGCCGATCCGGCGATAGAGTCCGTCGGGCCAGCCCAGGGCCGCATCGAGCGCGAGCGCGACGAGCGCGCAGGGCTCAGCCATCGGCCAATGCCGCCTCGAGCCGAGCGCGGCCAGCCTGGTCCCGGGGCAGGCCGATGCGCAGCCGGCGCGGCCGATCGGCAAAGGGCCGCGTGAGGATGGCGCAGCGCGCCAGCCGCTCGAACAAGGCCATGCCGTCCGGCACTTCGAGCAGGCGGAAGAGAGGGCAGGCTCCGGCCGGGCGATGGCCGGTCCGGACGAGCATCGCGTCGAGCGCCGCGGCCTCGGCATGAAGCTGCGTGCGCATCGCCTCGATCCAGGAGCGGTCGCGATAGGCGGCGGTCCCGATGGCGATGGCGCCCGCGGATACCGGCCAGGCGCCGATCGCCGTGCGGATGGCGGCGAGGATCGGCGCCGGGCCGAGCACGAAGCCGAGCCGCACCCCGGCCAGCCCGAAGAACTTGCCGAAGGAACGGAAGATGACGAGACGGCGCGCATCGTCGATCCAGTCGGCCAGGCTCTGTGCCGGATCGACATCGGCAAATGCCTCGTCGAGCAGCAGCCACGCATCGTCCGCGCGCCGATCGAGCAGGTCCAGCAGGCGGGCGGGAGGCAGGATGCGCCCGTCGGGATTGTTGGGGTTGGCGAGGATCAGCGTGCCGTTGTCCGCGTCGAGGGCGTCCGGCTCGATCGGCGCGGCTCCGGCGATCATCTCGCCATGGGTGCGATAGGTGGGCGCCAGATAACGGGCGGGGCCGCCAAGCAGCCTGCCGGCCAGGCGCAGGCCCAGCTCGGTGCCGGGCACCGCGCAGACATGGCGCGGGTCGATGCCGAAATGCCCGGCGGCTTCGGCTTCGAGCCCGGCCAGATCTTCCTGTCCGGGCAGCCGGCGCCAGTCGATGGTGAGGGCATCGGCGCCGGGCCAGGGATGGGGATTGATGCCGGTCGACAAGTCGAGCCAGTCGTTCCCGCCGAAATGCCGCCGCGCGGCTTCGATCCCGCCGCCATGCCAGGTCCAGCCGCTCATGCGAGCCTGGCCAGGAGCAAGGCGGCGAGCAGCAGCCCCGTCTCCGTCACTTCGATTCCGCCGCCATGGCCGTCGCCCGATATCCCGCCGAACCTGCGCCATAGCCATGCGGCCCAGCCGAACAGCAATGGCGGCGCGGCGAGCAGGCTGGGCGAGAGCCAGGCGGCGGCGGCCAGCGCGATCGTCCAGATCGCGAGATCGAGCGGGCGCACCGCGTCGCGGAAACGCGAGGCGAGGCCGGCATGGAGATCCGGCAGCCAACGCGTCCACAGCAGCGGGCCGATGCGCGCGGCGAAGGGAATGAGCGCGATCGCCGGATAGGCATTGGCGGCGACCAGGGCATGCAGGAGCACCAGCTTGGCGAGCAGCTGCAGCCCGATCGCCACGGCGCCGAAGCTGCCGAGATGCGGGTCGGCGAGCACCGTCAGGACTCGTTCGCGATCCTTGTGCGCGGCGCCGGCGGCATCGGCGACATCGCCGAGCCCGTCGAGATGCAGCGCACCGGTGACCGTCACCCAGAGCACCAGCCCCGCGAGCGCCGCCGTCCAGGGCTCGATCTCGGCTCCAAGCCGGCATCCGGCCGCGACGATCGCTCCCACGATCAGTCCCACTGCCGGAAACCAGCGGATCGACGCGGCGAACTCCGCGCCGCTCACGGCGATCCGCGGCGCCGGCAGCCGGGTCAGGAACTGGATCGCGACGATCAATCCCTTCATGGGTAGAGCCCGGCGATCTGCGCGCTCGGCCGTTCGCCCGGCCACATCCGCAACGAGACCAGCACGCCATAGGGCAAGTCGAAGGCCCAGAGCTGGCGCTGTTCGAAGCCGCACAGCAGATGGAGGGCGGCGCGGATTGCTCCGCCATGCGTGATGACGAGCGTGGGCGCGGGTGCGAGTGCGCCGATCGCTGCGGAGACGCGGGCGACCAGTGCCGACCAGCGCTCGCCGCCGGGCGGCGGATTCGCCTCGGGGTCGTTCCAGAATTGGCCGAGCGCCGCCGGATCGACAGCGTCGGGCGCCATCCCGTCCCAGGCGCCGAAGTCGAGCTCGCGCCAGCGCGGATCGACCGTCGGTACCAGCCCGGTCCCTCCGGCGACGGCATCGGCGGCGGCGCGGGCACGCCGCAGGTCGGAAGTGACGATGCGCGCGACGCCGAGCGCATCGGCCTGTGCCACACAGGCCGCGATGCCCGCCCGTGTGGGTTCGCAATCGGTATGCCCCATCAGCCGCCCGGGCAGGACGGGCGCGCCGTGACGCAGCAGATGGAGCGCGAAGCAGGTCACAGCGATCCGGATACCTGCGCCTCGGCGAACGTCGCCATCTGGTCGTGCGCGGCCAGCGCGGCGCGGATCACCCCGACTGCCACGGCCGCGCCGCTGCCCTCGCCCAGCCGCATGCCGAGCGCCAGCAGCGGCTCCAGCCCCAGCCGGGCCAGCAGCCGGGGATGGCCGGGCTCGGCCGAGACATGGCCGGCGATGCAATGCGCGGTGATCGCTGCATTGTCGGCGGCGAGCGGGGCGATCGCGGCTCCGCTGATGAAGCCGTCGAGCACCACGGGAATGCCCAGCTGGCGCGCGCGCAGCACGGCGCCGGCGATTGCCGCGATCTCGCGTCCGCCGACGCGGCGCAACGTCTCGAACGCGTCCGTTGGCGCATCCGCGTGAACGGCGAGCGCGCGCTCGACGACCGCGGCCTTGCGCGCGATCCCGTCGGAGTCGACGCCCGTGCCCGGGCCGATCCAGTCCGCCGCGACGCCGCCGAAGCTGCGCAGGCAGAGCGCGGCCGCGGCAGTCGAGTTGCCGATGCCCATTTCGCCGGCGGCGAGCAGGTCGAGATCGCCGGCCACCGCCGCGGCGCCCGCATCGAGCGCGGCAAGGCATTCGGCTTCGGTCATCGCGGGAGCGGTCGTGAAATCGGTGGTAGGCGCGTCGAGATCGAGCGCGGTCACTCGGAGCTCCATCCCGGCCGCGCTCGACAGCGCGTTGATCGCCGCGCCGCCGGCTTCGAAATTGGCGACCATCTGCGCCGTCACGCTCGCCGGAAAGGCGCTCACGCCGTGCGCGGTCACGCCGTGATTGCCGGCGAAGATCGCGGTGCGGGCGCGCGCGATCTTCGGCCGGTCGACGCCCCGCCAGCCGGCGAGGAAGACGGCGATGTCCTCGAGCCGGCCGAGCGAGCCGGCCGGCTTGGTCAGTTCACCCTGGCGGGCGCGGGCGGCGGCGATGGCGCGTTGGTCGGGGCCGCGGAGATCGGCGAGCGCGGCGCGGAAGCCGGCGGGCGAGGCAAAGGTCATTCGGCGACGAATCCTGGGGGTGGAGTGCGGGTGATGAAATGGCCTTTGACGCCTTCCGGCCATTGCTGGAAGGGTACCCGGCCATGCTCGCTCGCCGCATGATGTACGGCATAGTCGAGAATGGCGCGCGCGCTCTCCTCGTCCGGCGTGAACCGGCCGAGGACGTACCCCATCTTTTCGGGCGCGCGCAGATGGACGGTGCAGAAATCGGTACAGGCGAACAGGCAGGGCATCTCCTGCACCGCGACGCCGGCATAGCGCGGGTCGCTCGCCTGCACCTTGCGCAGCGCCGCGACCAGCCGGGCGCCGCCGCGCATGCCCTCGCCATCCTCGCGGGCATCTGCGGAATGGCGGCAGGTGTTGCAGGCGACGACCGCCGGGCCGTCCCAGCCGCGGTTCAGCATCAGGCGGCGGCGAGCCTCGTCCGCGGTTCAGGCACGCCGAACGCCAGCAGCAGCCGGTAGAAGAGGTAGAGTCCGATCAGGATGGCGCCGTTGCGCAGGAACTGGTCGAGCGAATAGCCGGGATGGAGCGTGATCGCGACGCCGCCGAGCACTGCCGCCCAGCACAAGGTCACCAGCTTCCCTGCCACGAACGCCCCGACATAGGCGATGGCGAGCCGCGCGACCGTCGACTTCACGTCGAGACGGGCGAGCGCCGCATAGGCACCGATCGCCGATCCCGCCGCCGCAGTGCCGAGCCCGACGCCCCAGAGGAGCGTCTTGGGATCGTGCGGATAGTGGAGGAACAGGAAGCCCACGGCCTGATTGGCCCCCCAGGCGGCGAGCGCCAGCGCGATCCCGTCGCGCCGGCGCATGTGCACTGCCGCCAGCGCGGCGAGCGCCGCGACCGGGGCCGTGCAGGCGAGGGCGAAGCTGGTCGCCATGCTCGCCAGTGTGAGCAGCATGATCCAGAGCGTGGAAGCCCGAGCTTGCGTCATCTTGCCTTCTCCCATCGTCAGAAGCGCCCGCGAATGCCGGCATAGATGCTGCGGCCCAGCGTGCCGTAGCGATAGGCGGTCATGTAGGTCTCGTCGAACAGGTTCTCGGCGCGGGCGAACACGCTGAGATTGTCGCCGGCCTTCAGCTCTGCGCGCAGGTCGACCAACGTATAGCCGTCGAGCCGGGTGGTGTTGGCCGCATTGTCGAAGCTGTGACCCGACCAGCGGATCGCGGCGCCGGTGGTGAGGCCGAAGGGGAAGGCGTAGCTGATCGAGCCGTTGGCGCTGTTCTGGGGGCGGCGCGGCAGCCACTTGCCGAAGTTCGCGGTGCCCGGCGAGCGGTCCTCGGCGACGATCCAGCTATAGTTGCCGTCGAGCGTGAAGCCACCCAGCTTGACGGCGGCCGCGGCCTCGATGCCGTGCGCCTCGGCGCGCGAGACGTTCGAATAATAGCCCGAACGGCGCGTGGTGGTGCCCGGCACGAAGCAGAGCAGCATGGTCGAGGTCGCGGTGCAGCTGTTAAAGATGATCTGGCTGGTGGTGGTGCGCTCGAAATAGGTCGCGCCGAAGGTCAGCTTGCGGCCGAACAGCTGCTGCTCGACCCCCGCTTCCCAGCCCTTGGCCCGCTCGGGATCCAGCGCCGTGTTCCCATATTCGCTGAACTGCTGGTAGAGCGTCGGCGCCTTGAAGCCCTCGCCATAGCTGGCGCGCAGGATCGTGCCGGTCGACAGGCGCCACACGCCGCCCGCCGCGAACAGGGTCTGGCCGCCGAAGCGGTTGTGATCGTCGTAGCGGATGCCGCCATTGAGGGTAAGGCCGTCGATCGGCTCGACGCTCAGCTGGGCATAGGCGCTGGTGATCTCTGCATTGCCGCGCGCGAAGGCCGGCAGCGGCGTAGCGAGCGAAGCCGCGGGCGAGCGGCTGCGGAACTTCGAATTCTCGTTCTCCAGCCCGAACACCGCCGAGATGCGCTGGGTGAAGGCGAAGCTGCCCTGATATTCCAGCCGCTGGTTGCGGCCGTTGGATTCGAAGCTCAGCGGGCGGGCGCGGGTGGGGCCGTAGCTGTCGCGATCGGTGTCGGTATAGGCATAGGCGAAGCGATTGCGGAACCGGCCGTCGAGCAGGGCGAGGTTCACGCCCGCATAGCCGACGAACTCCTCGTTCAGCGAATAGTCGCTGCTGTCGCCGGTGGTCGCGTCGATTTCGGTGTGGCCCTTCGAATAATAGCCGCGCACCTCGACGCTGAGGTTGCTGGCGAGCGCGAGTTCGGCGCGGCCGGTGGCGCTGCGGTTGGTATAGCCGTCGGTTTCCTTGCCACCGAACGCCGGGGCGATCGCCGAGATGCCGGCGGTGGTGAAGCTCTGGCCGCCGACGCGCCAGCTGACCGGCCCGGTGCGGCCGCCGATCGCGGCGCGGGCGCTCACGGTTTCGCGCGATCCGGCCTCGATATCGAAGCTGCCCTCCAGCGGCTTCTCCGGCGCGGCGGTGACGATGTTGACCACGCCGCCGATCGCCTGGCTGCCCCACAGGATCGATTGCGGCCCGCGCAGCACTTCGATGCGCGACGCGTCGCCGACCAGCAGGTTGGCGAAGTTGTAGCCGCCGCCGGTGGCCGCCGGATCGTTGAGCTTCACCCCGTCGATCACCACGACGGTCTGATCGGCCTCGGCGCCGCGGATGCGCAGCGACGTGGAGGTGCCATAGCCGCCGTTGCGCGAGACGCTGATGCCCGGCGTGCGCAGCAGCAGCTCGGTCGCGCCGATATCCTGGCTGCGGTCGATCGCGGTCTTGTCGAGCACGGTGATCGAGGCGGGGACCTGGTCGATGTTCACCGGCGCGCGGGTGGCGGTGACGGTGATCTGGTCGCTGTCCTCGGCCGCCGCCGCATCGGGCGCGGGCGCCTGCTGGGCGAAGGCCGCGGGCGCGGCGACCAGGGCGAGGAACGAGGCGGAGAAACGGAGAACGGACTTCATTGCGTGCAACCCATAACGACGCCGCACGCGCGCAAGGCCGATGCCGGCGCCCCTGGGGCGAGCGACATCGTCCGCGCGCGCACGCGGCCAACCTTGTCGTCGCTCGGGTTCACCCCCGTCCGCCCGGCACACCCTGTCCGCACGAAAGACGACCGCGACGGGCAGGTCTCCTGGCTCGCGGGTCGTTGCCGGTCCGGCCGCCTTCTCGGGTGCAACACCCAATGGCATGAGGCCGATGGCTCGCCGCTTACAGTTGCAGGGGCAGCCGGGATTGTCCCGTTCCCATTTTCATCCCCGTTTCCGGGGAACCTGTCGCGCGGGTGGCCTTAGGCGGCCTTGAACCAGACGACAAGGGCGAAGCGCGCCTTGTCGGCGGGCAGGGTGCGGTGCGGCGTGAAGCGATCGAGGAACAGCACGGTGCCGGCCGGGCATTCGGGCTGGAGGCGCGGCAGGCCGGCAATCGCTTCCTCGGTGATCCTGAGGCCGTTGTCGGTCTGGCTGGCGAGCGGGGCAGGCAGGCGGCCCGGGATGATCTCCAGCCCGCCATTGCCGGGGCCGGCATCGCTGAGCGGGATCCAGGCGGTGGTCCAGACCTGGCCGCAGGCGACGCCGTCGTCCCGGGCGACGTCCGAGTGCCAGGCATGGCGATGCTCGGGGAAGCTGGCGATGCTGGCGCGGACGCGGACGACCTTGCCGGCGAGCGCCTGTCCGCCGATCCGCTCGGCCTCCGCGCGCAGGCCGGGATCGTTGGCAATCGCCTGGAGGCGGGGTCCGCGATGCGCGTCGGTGCAGATCGCGGCGCGGAGCAGGTTCGCCTGGCTGCGGTCATTCTGGTAGATTCGGTCGAGCCGTTCGGCAAGCGGGGCGTCGGGGCAGCTCTGCTCGAAGGGGAGGTAGAGCGCGTGCGACAGCCGGTCGATATGCTCGGCGATATCGGCCTGGGCGGCCTCCACCAGGGCGCGATCGAACAGCGGCAGCGCGGCGTGACCCTGGTCGCGGTAGAAGGCGGCGTCGTCGCTCACCGGCTGCGGCCCAGGGCAGTGACTGTCGGCCAGTCGCCGCCCAGTTCGACACGCGCGTCGATGCCGTAGACCGACTTGAGATTGGCCGGAGTCAGCACTTCGGCGGGCGTTCCGTCGGCGACGATGGTGCCCCGGTCGATCAGCACCAGCCGGTCGCAATAGCGCGCCGCCATGGTGAGGTCGTGCAGCACCGCGATCACCAGCGCGCCGGCGCGTGCCTCGCCGTGGAGCAGTTCCATCACGTCGATCTGGTGACCGGGATCGAGGCTGGCGAGCGGCTCGTCGGCGATCAGCGCGGGCGCTTCCACCGCCAGCGCGCGGGCGAGCAGCACGCGGGCGCGCTCGCCGCCCGAAAGCTCGGTGGCGACGCGGTCGCGCAGCGAGGCGACATCCGCGCGCGTCATTGCCCGCTCGATCGATACGGTGTCTGCATCGCCGATCCGCGACATCGGCGCGAGATGCGGCAGGCGGCCGAGCTCGACCAGCCGCTCGACGGTGAGCGGCCAGTGCAGCGTCTGGCCCTGCGGCAGATAGGCGACGCGCCGGGCGAGATCGGCGCGCGGCATCGTCGCGACTTCCGCGTCGTCGACCAGGATGCGGCCCTTGTGCGGCACCAGCGCCAGCATTGCGCGGGCGAGCGTCGACTTGCCGGCGCCGTTGGGGCCGACGATGCCGGTGAGGGTGCCGGGGGTGAAAACCGCGCCGGCATTCTTGACCACCATGCGGTTTCCGAGCGCGACTGCGACGCCTTGGAGGCTAATCGTCACCACAGCCGGCGCTCCCGCATCAGATGGATCAGGAAGACCGGCACGCCGAGAAAGGCCGTGACGACGCCGAGCTTCAGTTCGTTCCGGGTGTCGATCAGCCGCACCGCGACATCGGCGAATGTGAGTAGCGCCGCGCCGCCGATCGCCGAGGGAATGAGGATCGCCGAGGGGCTGCGATCGGTGAGCGGGCGGACCAGGTGCGGCACGATCAGCCCGATGAACCCGATGGCACCCGACACTGCGACCGCGCCGCCCACGCCGATCGCGGTGCCGAGCAGCAGCCGGATGCGCGTGCGCCGCAGATCGACGCCGAGCGCCTGCGCGCCGTCCTCGCCCAAGGTCAGCGCATCGAGCGCGCGACCGTCCCAGAGCAGCAGCAGCCCGCCGATCGCGATACAGGGATAGGCGATCCAGACATGCTCGAACGAGCGGTTTTCCAGGCTGCCGAGCAGCCAGGTCATGATCTCCATCGCCGCGAAGGGATTGGGCGAAAGATTGAGCGCCAGGCTGACGCCGGCCGTGGCCAGGGTGGCGATCGCGATGCCGGCGAGGATCAGGGTGAGCGGGCTCTCCGAGCGGCCGGCCAGCGCCGACAGGCCGACCAGCGAGAGCAGCGCGCCCAGCACCACCAGCACCGGCAGCACCACCGGATGCAGCGCGGCCAGCCCGAAATAGAGCGCGGCGACCGCACCGAGCGACGCGGCGTTGGATGTGCCCAGCACCGAGGGCTCGGCCAGTGGATTGCGCAGATAGCCCTGCAGCGCCGCCCCGGCCAGGCCGAGCATCGCGCCCACGCCCAGGCCGAGCAGCATGCGCGGCAGGCGCAGCTCGAGCAGGATGGTGGTGGCGATCCTGTCGCCATGGCCGGTGAAGGCGGCAACCATCCGGGCGAGCGACAGATGCACCGGGCCGAAGAGGATCGAGCCGATCGCGGCGATCAGCGTGAGGGCGATCAGCCCGGCGATCAACAGGGGGCGGGAAATCGTCATCGGGCGTGGGTCCGATCCTGAAAACGGGCCAGCTGCTGCGCCATTCCCCGCGCAGCGTCGACATAGGCGGGGCTGCCGCACACGGTCCAGGCCTGGGGAATGCTGATCCGGGGAATGCCGGCCAGCGCGGGGTGGTGGAGCATCTCGGTACCCTGGTCGGCAACCGTGTCGGTGGCGCTCTCGACGATGAGATAGTCGGGCCGCGCCGCCACCATCTCCTCGAGGCTGAGCTGCGACAGCGGCGGCCTGCCGAGCTTCGCCGCCAGGTTCACCAGCCCCATGCGCTGCATCAGGTCGTCGATCAGCGTGCCGGTGCCGGTCATGAAGCCGCGGCGCTGATAATAGGCCGCCACCTTGCCGCGCCCCGGCCTGCCGATCGCGGCGAGTTGCGCCTGCATGCGCGCGACCAGCGCATCGCCGCGCTCGGGATGGCCCACCGCCACTGCGGTCTGGCGGATCGTGGCATAGATCTCGTCGACCGTGTTAGCAGTGGCGAGATCGAGCAGGTTGTAGCGGTGCCCCCGAAGCGCGCGCATCGGCGCGCTGCGGCTGGCCGGCATGCCGACGATCAGGTCGGGATCGATCGCCAATATCTGCTCGGCGGAATTCTTGAGGATCGGCAGCCCATGCGCCTTCGCCGCCTCGCCCGACATCTCCGCATCGGTGGCGTTGCGAGTCAGCCCGGCGATCTGGCCGCGATCGGCGAGGGCGAGGACGAGCTGATCGGCGCACAGGTTGATCGACACGATCCGCTTCGGCTTGCCCGCCGATGGCGGTGTGGGCGCGTCGGTGCTCGCCCACGAGATTGCGCCACCCAAAGCAAGCAGTGGCAGGCCGAGCGCCGCGATTTTGATGCGGGAAACCATCAGAACGAGCTTTCCCGTTCCCCGGCGAAGGCCGGGGCCCAGCTTCGGTGCAGTTGGTGAACTGAGAGAACCTCTCGAACGCCGTGGCAACTGGGCCCCGGCCTTCGCCGGGGAACAGGCGGGGTGGAGGGTGCGCGGATCATCAGAACTCGATTCCCGCCTGTGCCTTGACGTTCTGCTCGCGAAAGGGGTGCTTCACCTGGCTCATCTCGGTGACGAGGTCGGCCGCGTCGATCAGCGCCTGGGGCGCGTTTCGGCCAGTGACGATGACGTGCTTCATCGCCGGCTTGGCGGCGAGCGCCGCGAGCACTTCCTCCGTCGGCAGGTAATCGTAGCGCAGCACGATGTTGAGCTCGTCGGCGATCACCATCGCATAGTCCGGATCGGCGATCATCCGCTTCACTTCTTCCCAGGCTTCGCGCGCCACGGCGATGTCGCGCGCGCGGTCCTGGGTGTCCCAGGTGAAGCCTTCGCCCATCGGCTTGAACTCGATCAGCTCGGGGAAGCGGTCGAACACCGCCTTCTCGCCGGTGGCCATGGCGCCCTTCACGAACTGGACCATGCCCACCTTCATGCCGTGCCCGATCGCGCGCACCGCCATGCCGAGTGCTGCGGACGTCTTGCCCTTGCCCGGCCCGGTATGGACGATGATCAGGCCCTTCTCGACCGTCTTGGTGGCGAGTTTCTTCGCCTGGGCGGCCTGGACTTTCTTCATCTTGGCATTTTGTTCGGCGTCGGTGCGCTGCTTCACGGCCGCTTCCCCCTTTTGGCTTCAGAAGGCGACGCGCGCGCCGGCATAGGCGGCGGCGCCCGGCGGCGCGAAGCTGAACACTTCCTCATATTTCACGTCGAACAGGTTCTCGACCCGGCCGAACACTGAGAAACGGTCGCTCAGCTTGTACTGCGCGTTGAGGTTCACCAGCGTGAAGGGCTTGAGCGAGACGCGCACCGGCACATAGCTTGGGTCGATATAGGCCAGGTCGTCCATCCGGCCGTTGTAGCGCACCGTCAGCGTGGTCGAGAAACGCTCGTCCTTGCTGAACAGCGTGGCGTTGACGCTGGCAATGTCGCCCGGGCGACGAACTTCGGTGACGCCGTCTTCGGTCGCCTTCAGATGGGTATAGACGGCATCGATCCGGATCTGGCGGATCGGACGCAGGCTGGCGGTCACTTCGACGCCGTGCTGCTTGGAATCGGTGGTGCGGTTGCCCGGTGTCGCCGTGTAGGTCGGCGCGGGATAGGTGATGTAGTTTTCGTCGGTCAGCTTCGAATCGAAATAAGTAGCGCCCAGCGTCGCCTTGCCGTCCCAGAAGCTCTGCTCGATCCCGGCTTCCCAGCCCGCGGACTTTTCCGGCCTGAGGTTGGGATTGCCGATATAGGTGCCGCTCGAATAGCCGAACAACTCGTAATAGCCCGGGTTCTTCACGCCGGTGCCATAGGCGGCGTGGACGCGCGTGTCGGTCGGCAGGCGATAGCCGGCCTGGACGCGCCAGGTGGTCACGTCGGCGAAGCGGTTGTTGTCGTCGTGGCGAACCGAGGCGCCGCCGGTGAAATCGCCCGCGGTCAGCTCATATTGGCCGACCAGGCCGAGATTGTCGGTGCTGCGGCGGCCGCGAAAGGCGTCATAGGGCGAGCCCGTGCCCGGCGTGGTGTTGCGGAACTGTTCGCGCTCCCAGTCGACCGCGGCGGTCAGGCGGTGCGTGATCGCGTCGGTGCCGAAGCGGAAGCTCGAGACGAACGAGCCCTTGTAGCGCTGGCCCTTGTCGCCATAGTCGATCCCGCTCGGCTTGTAGCCGGTGCGGGTGGTGTCGGCGAACTGGCCGGAAAGCGTGTTGGTCCAGCGGCCGTCGAGCGCGGTCAGCTCGGCGCTGAGCAGGCCGTAGAACGCTTCGTTGGTGAAGCGCACGCCCGGGCTGTCGACCGTATAGCCGAAGCGCGGGCTCGCTGGATTGCTCTCGCTGTTGTTGGTCTCGGCATCGGTGTGGCTGTAGCGCAGCACGCCTGTCAGCTTGAAGTTCTCGGCGGGCGTCCAGCCCAGCTTGGCGCTGGCGCCGACGCTGTCCGAGCCGATGTCGCGCGTGCCGCCGCGCGCCGTCGGATAGCCCTTGGTATGATACCAGCTGCCCGAAACCGCATAGTCGAGCGTGTCCGAAGCGCCGGCCGCGCGGGCCGCGCCGCTGAAGGTACCGAACGAGCCGCCTTCGGCGCGCGCGCTGTAGCCCGGCGCCTCGCGGCCCGAGAGCGTGATGATGTTGACCACGCCGCCGATCGCGTCCGCGCCGTAGAGCGAGGATTGCTGGCCGCGCAGCACTTCGATGCGCGCCGCCGGATCGGCGATCAGCGTGCCGAAATCATATTCGCCATAATAGGGGTCGGCCGCTTCGATCCCGCCGATCAGGACCAGGACGTGATTGGCTTCGCTGCCGCGGATGCGGATCTGGGTCTGGCCGCCGATCGCGCCGATGCGGCTGACCGCGACGCCGGGCACGTCGCGCAGCGCGTCGGAGACGATGCGTGTCTGGCGCTGGTCGAGCGCGGCGGCGTCGATCACCGTGGCGGAGGCGGGCAGGTCCTTGAGCTCGATGCCGTCGCCCGAGCGCGAGGCAGTGACGATGATCGCGTCCTGCGGGTCGCTCGCCTGGCCGGCGTCCTGCGCATGGGCCGGCAGGGCGGCGGCGATCGCGAGCAGCGAGACGAAACTGGTCTTCAACATGGGTAATCCCCCCTGCGCCCGTGCAACGAGGGCGGGGGCCTGCCGCGAACGGCCGGTGCGGCGCGAAGACGGGCGCTTGGTCGCCATTCGCGCAGCACCGAAGCGGCCCCGGCCGCTTGGTCGTCGCTCAGACGGAGAGATACCGTGCCTTGGCCATCCCCTGGACCAGGGCAAGAGCGACCGCCTCGCCGGCAGGTCTCCTGGCTCGCGGGTCAGGGCACGATGCACGGCCTTCCCGGATCGGCGATCCAGTGGCCGCTCCCTCGGATCGGGGAGCCAGTGCATCGCGCTCGCCGCTTACAGTTGCAGGGACAGCCGCGGAATTGGACGGAAGGCCCGTCCGCACCGCATTCCCCTTTAAGCCCCTTTCGGGGCACCGGCGCGATCATGTCGTGGAGGGCGGAACCGCTCCCACGGCGCGGCGCATAGGGCAAATGTTCCGCCGCGCCAAGATCGCGCGTGCAAGGAAAGGCGAGCCGCGGCCTGGAACGCACATCGTCATGCCGGAGTCATGCCCGGCCGGCCGGCGGCCAGGGCGAAATCCGCGAGCGGGCGGGCGCCGCTCTGCGGATCGGCGGGATCGTCGAGCCCGACGAAGCGGACGGCGCATGCCTTGGGCGTGAGCGTGGCGGAGGCATAGCCGCGCACCTGGTGCTCGCCATAATGGAAGCCGGGCGTGCGGGCGACGGTGCGCTTGAACAGCGGGTCGTGGTTCTTGCTGGTGATCGCGCCGCCGACGAATTCGGAAGCGACCGGCGGCGCGCCGGGCTTGTCGGGATCGAGCAGGTCGGCGGCGGCAAAGGCATGGATGTCGCCGCTGAGCACCAGCGGGTTGGCGATCTTCGCATCGCGCCAATGGCGCAGGATGCGCTCGCGCGTCGCCGGATAGCCGCCCCAATTGTCGAGCGTGTAGAGCGATGGAGTGGCGTCGGGCCGCGCCGGGTCGAGCCGCGGGCAATCCGCCATCAGCGTCTGCTGGGCAAGCAGGTTCCAGGTCGCGCGGGAGGCCTCGAATGCGCCGCGCAGCCAGCGCTCCTGCGGCATGCCCAGGATCGAGCGGGCCGGATCGCGGCGCTCCGGACAATCGGGAAGCTTGGGCAGATAGTCGCGATGCTCGGCGAGCAGTTCGGGCGGCTGGCAGGGGCGCCCGCTGCGATACTGGCGGTCGTCGACGAGCTGGAACTCGGCCAGCCTTCCCCATTTGAGCGTGCGGTACAGCCGCATCGCCGCGCCGTCCGGGCGATTGGCGCGGCGCAGCGGCATATGCTCCCAATAGGCCTGATACGCGGCGGCGCGGCGGCGCAGGAAAGTGGCGGGATCGCTGTTCCGCTCGTCGAGCGCGTCGGCATAGTCGTTGGCGACTTCGTGATCGTCCCAGATCATTGCCCAGGGCGCGGCATGGTGCGCGGCCTGGAGCAGGGGATCGAGCTTGTAGGTCGCGTAGCGCACCCGATAGCCCGGCACGTCGAACGGCTCGGGATTGAGATGGGTGCGCACGTCCCGGCCGGGCGCGTTCTCGTAGATATAGTCGCCCAGGAACAATATCAGGTCGGGCGTCTCCGCGGCGATCAGCCGGTGCGCGGCATAGTTGCCCGCTTCGTATTTCTGGCATGAACCGAAGCAGATGCGCAGCTTGTCCACCTGCTGGTCGAACGCGGGCGCGGTGCGGGTGCGGGCTGCCGGGCTGGTCTGGCCATTGGCGATGAAGCGATACCAATAGTCCCGGTCCGGCCGCAGGCCGCGCACTTCCGCATGCACCGAATGCGCCCAGCGCGGCTCGGCGCTCTCGCTGCCATGCGCGACGACGCGGCGAAACGCCGGATCGTCCGCGACTTCCCAGCGCACCGGAACCGGGCGCGCGGGCATGCCGCCATCGCCTTCCAGGGGCTTCGGCGCCAGGCGCGTCCAGAGCACCATGCCGTCGGGCAGGGGATCGCCCGAAGCGACGCCGAGGGTGAACAGCGGCTCGCCTGAAAAGCCCGCCGCGCGCGCGCCCAGCAGGAGCAGGCCGGCGGATCCGGCCGTCGCGCCGGCGCGGAGCAGGGAACGGCGATCATATTCGGAAGCCATGATGAACCTCAGCGATGGAGCAGGATCTGGTCGGGACGGGGCTCGGCGCGCAGGCCGAAATTGGCGTGGACGGCCTCGAGAAACTCGGTCGGGTCGCTGGTCAGGAAGCGGCCGCCGAGGCGCAGCCGGCCGGCGGCCGGATCGGCGAGGACGATCGGGGTGCGCAGGTAGCGGTTATACTCGGCCACGGCCTCGGCCAGGGTCTGGCCGGCGAAGATCAGCTCGCCTTCGCGCCAGGCAGAGAGCGCGCGGATGGTGTCGTCGGCGATCGGCCGCGGCCGGGGTGCCGCCGCGGCGGAGATGGTGAGCCCCTGCCGGCGGGCGAGCCGGATCTCGCCGCGCTCGCCGTGCCGGGGCAGCAGGCGCGCCTCGCCCCGGATCGCGACGACGTCCGCCACGTCGCGCGAGACGAGCCGCAGGTCGAACATGCCGGTGCCGAAGCGCACGGCGCCCGGTCCGGCGCGGACGGTGCAGGACGGGCTGCCCGGCGCGAGATCGAGCGAGAGCTGGCGGCGCTCCAGCTCGACCTCGATCCCGTCATCGCCGCGCCACCAGCGCAGGCGGCTGGCGGTGTTGAGGTCGAAGCACGCCTTCTCGTCGACATAGAAGCGCCGGCGTTCGCCCACTGCCGTCTCGACGACTTGCGCCGCGGCGCTCTGCACCGCGAAGATCGTGCCGCCGGTGACTGCAAGGCCGGCAAGGCCGGCGGCGGCGAGCGCGCGCCGCCGCGTGGGCATGGCGGGCGCGTCTTCGTCCGGCGCTTCGATCGCTTCCTCCTGCGGAGGCGCCGGGTTGCGGGGCAGCCGGTCGAGCTGCCGCCAGGCCTGGCTGATCCGGATGAACGCGATCGCATGCGCGGGATCGGCAGCGCGCCAGGCCTCGAACGCGGCGGGATCGGCGCGGCCGCAATCGAGCGCCGCCAGCCAGTCCGCCGCTTCTTCCTCGATCCGTTCCCGGCGCTGTTGCTGCTCGTTCAAGAAACTCTGCCCGTTCCGCCATGCGATAGTGGTTTCTTCCCGATGCTCAGGAAGCGAAAAACCGCCATAGCATGGATCAGGCCTTGCGCAGGGCGCGATCCGGGGCCGCCGCTTCCGACGCGCAATTCGCCCCGTCGCGCATCGCGCGCGACAGCAGCAGGATGCCGCGGGCGAGATGCTTCTCCACCGTCGAGAGGCTGAGCCCCAGCTTCTCGGCGATCGCGCGCGGCGGCATCTCCTCGAACTTGCGGAGCAGGAGAACGCGGCGGCAGGCGGGCGGCAGCGTGCCGAGCGCTGCCATCATCCGCCGCAGTTCCTCGCGCCCGGCGGCGACGGCGAAGCTGTCCGGTGCGGGATCGGGAAAGTCCAGCTCCTCGAGCGCCGCGAACTGGCGCATCGGCACGATCCGGGCGCGGCGCATGCGCAGCAGGGCGCAGTTCCGGATGATCCGCACCGCATAGGCCGCGGGATTGCCGATCCCTTCCCACGCGCTCAGCTGCAGCAGCTGGGCATAGGCTTCGTGGAGCAGGTCGCGCGCCTCGTCCTCGTCGGCCGCCCAGCGGCGCGCCTGGCGCAGCAGCTCCATTTCGTGCGGCAGGACGGAGGACGCGAACCATGCGTCGATCGGGCGAAACCAGGACATGCGGGAGCCTGAGCAGGAAGGAGTTGGTTCCGACTAGGCGGCGATTGATACGGGGCTGTGACAATGGCCGCCGCTCCTTCGGAAAATCGCGGCTTTCCCCCGCCTCGTCGGGGGGAAAGCCGCACGGTCTCATCGGAGGAACTTCGGCTTGACGACCACGCCGAACCATATCGTCCGCCCCACCGGATAGCGCGTCTGCAGCAGCTCGCGGTTCGCGCCGAGATGCGCCTCGAACGCTGTCTTGGTGAGGTTCTGGACCTGGGCGGTCAGCTGGATCCAGGGCAGGACGTAATAGCTTCCCTGCAAGTCGATCTGGTCGCGCGAGTCCGCCCAGATGTCGCGCCAGGCGACCGAGGAATCCACCGAGACCGGGGATGCCCCGATCCGGTTCCAGGCGAAGCGGAGGTTCGCGGGGCCGCTGCTGTAGAAGATCGAGGCGTTGTAGATATGGTCCGGCTGGTTGAACAGCGCGCCGATCCGGCGGGTGCCGCCATTGCCCATGACGAAATCGAAATGCCCGTCCAGCCAGGTCGCGTTCAGCGACACGCCCAGATCCTTGAGCGGCCCGGGCAGGAAATCGAGCTTGTCCTTCATCAGCTGCAGCTCGACGCCCTTCACGGCCGCCCGTGACGCGTTGACCGGCTGCGAGACGGTGGCACTGGTATAGGTGACGCCGTTGAACGCATAATTGTTGTAGGTGTTGCTCTTGGTGAAGATCTCGTCGCGGATGTCCTTGTAGAACAGCGCCGCCGAGATCAGCCCGCCATTGCCGAGATACCATTCGCCCGAGACGTCGTAATTCCACGCGCGGCGGGGCTTCAGGTCGGGATTGCCCTGGCTGATGCTGAGCGTCGCGGTGCCGTCGTTCGAATAGGTGGTCGTCGCGCCATATTGGCCATAATCCGGGCGGCCGAGCGTCTCGCTGACGCCTGCCCGCAGCTTGACCGCCGGCGTCACGTTCCAGGTCGCGATCGCAGAGGGCAGGGCATAGGCATAGTCGCGCGAGCGGCTGATGCGCGCGCTCGTGCCGTTGAGGTGCGTGGCGACGTCGACCGCGGTACGGTCGTAGCGCAGCCCCGCCTGCAGGTTGAACGCCTCGGCCTGCACCCGCACCTGGCCATAGCCGGCGGTGATCGATTCCCGCAGTGCGTAATAGCCGTTGTTGCCGTCCGCCGCCCGGCCGGCATTCTCGCGGAACCATTCGGGATGCTCGGCCAGCACCGCCGCCGCCTTCTTCTCGTCGATCAGGTAGAAGTTGATCCCCGGCGCCATGATCGGGGTCAGCACCGTCGGCTGGGCATATCGGTCCAGATTGCCGATCAGCGCGGCCGAGGCGGCGTCCTTGGCGAACCATTCGCGATAGGTGAGGCGGTTGTCGACGCGCGTGAGCGTCTGGTTCACGCCCAGGTTGAAGCCCAGCCCGCGATCGCCCTCCTCGAAGTTCCAGCCCAGGTCGCCGCGCAGCGTGCGGACGTCATTGTCGATGTCGTAGATGATGTTGCGCCAGTAGCGTGGGCCGTAATTGGCCGGGTTGGCCGCCGCTGCCGCGTCGTTCATGGCGATAGAGGGGACGCCGCCGATATTCTGGTAGCCATAGCCATAGGCCGCCTGGTTGGACGTCGCCGCCGAGGTGGCGGTGATCACCATGCCGGTGTTCCACTTATACATCCACCGGTCTTCGTTATAGTGCGCGTTCGAGTCCGACGCGCCGAGCTTCAGCTTGAGCTTGTCGTCGAAATCGTAATGCGCGGTACCGTTGACGAACCAGGTGCGGCGCTTTTCCGGCTGAGCGACGAGGCCGAGCTGGTAATTGCCCGTGTTCAGCCTGCCCGTGTCCGGCGTGGTGCCGGGCGTATAGCCGGCGGCGGGCAGCGCCAGCGCCTCGTAGCGGTCCTCGTCCGAGAGTTCATGATAATAGCCGCCGAAGATCGAGGCGCCGAACCGGCGGCTCGGGCGGAATTCCAGCTTGCCGTTGATGCTGTAGCGTTCGCGCTTCTCGTCGAACGCATAGTCCTGCACGCGCACCGGCGCCGCGCGGCCGGTGGATGCCGCGATGTTCGAAGTCTGTGCGCCAGCCGCGGTGTAATAGGTCCAGCCGGCGCCGCCCGTGTCACCCGGCAGGCTGGCGAGCGCCGAGGCGTGGAGCCGCTGATATTCGCCGGACAGGACGAGGCCGAACTGGTCGTCATGGCCGAAGGTCATCGCCCCGGTCGCGCTTGCCCTGAGGTTGGCGTGCTTGTCGGGCACCACCTTGCCGTCCTGCGAGGTCCAGCCGCCCAGCGCCTGGGCAGTGAAGAAATCGCCCGTGTCGAAGGCGCTTTTCGAGACGAGGTTGATCTGGCCGCCCAGCGCATGGGGATCATATTGTGCGGTAACAGTCTTGATCGCCTGGATCTCGCTCACCAGCGTTGCGGGGAGCATGGCGAGCTGCGCGCCGCGATAGCTGGAATCCGCGCTCGCGACCTGCGCCCCGTCGACGGTGACGAGATTGTAGCGGCTGTCGAGCCCGCGGATCGTGACATATTGATAATTGTCGTGCCCGCGCGAGGAATCGCGGTCGGAGATCACCGAAAGGCCCGGGATGCGCCGCGCCGCCTCGACGATGTTGACGTCGGGCAGCTGGCTCACTTCGTCCTGGCTGACGGCGTCGATGATCTGCCCACTGTTGCGCTTGCTGGCCAGCGCGCGGCGGTTCGACAGGCGATAGCCGGTGACGAGGATCTCGTCGCCGTCCTCGGCCGCGGTCGCCGCGGAGTCCGCCGGCGCGCGGCTCTGCTGCTGGGGCATGTCGGCGGCGAGCAGGATGTGATCGGCGCCCGCTGCGACGATCTTCAGCCCGCTATTGCCGATCAGGCGCCGTACCGCTTCGGCCGCGGTCATCCTTCCCCGGAGAGCGGCGGCACGAAAGCCGGCGGCGCGGTCATAGGGAAATGCGATGCGCACGCCGGACTGGCGCCCCGCTTCGTTCAGCGCGGAGGCGAGATCGCTCGCCGGGATATCGAAGCCGACTTCGCGAACCGCCTCGGCATGCGCCGGAACGCTGGCGAGCGCCGGCGCGGCGAGTGCGGACGCGCTCGAAAGCAGCGCGAAAATGGTCGAACGACGAAGCATCTGGCAAGGCCCTCCCTGACGGCGTCGTGCCGCCTCGGTCGCCCGATGCGCGGGAAAGGCAAAACCGCCATTCCGGTTCGAATATTGTGGAGACCCTGGTTGGGGCGTTCGGCGGTGGCCGCCGGGGCGTGGCCGGAATGCTGCGCGGATGGTGTCTTGGGCTGGCCGCTATCGCTCCCCTCACCACCGGACGGCGGCCATCGGTCAATGCGTGCAAAATCTTTCTATTTCGGAGATGCCGGCAAATTGAAACACAATTGAAATGATCCAAAATGGTATATCATTCGTACATTTGTCACATAATTACTGTTTTCTAGAAATATGTTTGCGTTAACACGCGATGCGTTGCGCGTTAATCGCGCAAGAGTTGGGGCGTGTTTGTTGTGCAGGCAAGTTTCGTGAGAAATTGAACAAAATATTACTTTGCCAAAGTGGCGAAGGGTCATCTGTTGTTGTCGCTTCGGTATTTTTGACGCGGGTGTGCTGCGCAATGTCGCTTTTCCGTGAAGAGGTCTCCGAATATCGCAAGATACGCCTGCACGGAGAGGTGGTGCTCAGTCAGTCCTTGTCTTCGCGCGTTATGGCCGCCGCGCTGATCATGTCCATGGCGATCATCGTTACCTGGGTGTCGCTCGGCAGCTATGCCCGTATCGAGACCGCACCCGGCATCCTGGTCACGCAGAACCCGTCGTCGAAGATCGTGGCGCCCGTGCCCGGCGTGCTGCGCGAGCTTCTCGTTCATGAAGGCTCGGTGGTTCGCAAGGGCGACCGCATCGCCGTGGTGGGTCTCGATCGCCAGCGCTCTTCGGGCCGCGGCGTGGCCGCCGGCAGCCTGACCGCGCTGGCGGCGCGCCGCGAACTTGGCGAGGGGCAGATCGTGCTGAGCGCCCGGCGCGAGGCGAGCGAGCGCGCCCGGCTGCTCGCGATGATCGCCGCTGCGAATGCCCAGGCCGAGAGCCTGCGGGGCCAGATCGAGCTCCAGCGGCAGGTCGTCACATCCAATCGGACGATGTTCGACCAGATAGCCAAGGTCGTTGACCGCGGCTTCGTCAGCAAGGTCGAGATGGAGCGGCGGCGCCAGGCGCTGATCGCTTCCGAGCAATCGCTGGCCAGCCTGGGGCAGCAATTGCTCGAACGCAGCGGCCAGGCTGAGTCGCTCGAGGGCCAGATCGCCAGTCTCTCCGCCGAATCCGCGCGCGCGGTCTATGACATCCGCGCCTCGCTCCAGGCGATCGCGCAGGAGCATGCCCGGCTGGAGGGCGAGGAAGCCTATGTGATCACCGCGCCGGTCTCGGGCCGGGTAACTGCGCTGCAGACGGTCGCGGGACGGATGGCGTCGCCGGACAGGCCGATGATGATCATCGTGCCCGAGGGCTCGCCGCTCAAGGCGGAGATATATGCGCCCAGCCGCGCGATCGGCTTCGTCCATGTCGGCCAGGAAGCGCGCCTGCTCTACGAAGCCTTTCCCTATCAGCGCTTCGGTTCGTTCGGCGCGCGTGTTGAATCGATCTCGCGCATCGTGATCGATCCGCGCGAGACCGATGTGCCGATCAAGCTCGAGGGGCCGGTCTACCGGGTGGTGGTGACGCTCGAACGCCAGGCGGTCGATGCCTATGGCGAGAAAGTGCCGCTGCAGCCCGGCATGGCGCTGCAGGCGAACATCATCCTCGAGCGCGAGGGGTTTCTCGACTGGTTGCTCAAGCCGCTCCACGCCGTGATGCGAAAGACTGCGTAGGAGCATGGCCCCGATGCTCGAGGCCGGCGGTCGCCGCCGTACGCCCTATATTCCTCAGAACGAGGCCAGCGAATGTGCTCTGGCCTGCCTCGGCATGGTCGCCGGCCATTACGGCTTCCGCACCGACCTGATCGAGCTGCGTCAGCGCTTCGGCCTGTCGCTGAAGGGGGCCACGCTCAAGCAAGTGATCCAGGTCGCCGAGGCGATCGGCTTCAACGCGCGGCCGCTGCGCGGCGAGATCGCGGATCTGCCGCATCTCACGCTGCCGGCGATCCTCCACTGGAACCTCAATCATTTCGTGGTGCTGACCCGGATCGGCGAGGGGCTGCGCGGCCGCCGCTTCCATATCCACGATCCCGCGCGCGGGCCGCTGATCCTGTCCGAGGCCGAAGTCTCGCAGAGCTTCACCGGCGTCGCGGTCGACCTGCTCAAATCGGAAGCCTTCCTTCCCAAACCCCAGGCGCCGCAGCTGCGGATCGGCCAGCTCTGGTCGTCCATGCGCGGCTTCTGGCAATCGATCGGCCAAGTGCTGGCGCTCTCGCTGATCCTGCAGATCGTCGTGCTGGCGACGCCCTTCTTCATGCAGATCTCGGTCGATTCGGTATTCCCGAGCTTCGACCATGACCTGCTGGCGATGCTCGCGCTGGGCTTTGGCGGGCTGGCGCTGATCAACTTCATGGCCGGATGGCTGCGCGAGCTGGTGCTGCTGACGCTAACCAACGCGCTTTCCTATCAGGTGGTGATCAACCTGTTCCGCCACTTGATGCGGCTGCCCCTGCCCTGGTTCGAGAAGCGGCACGTCGGCGACATCATCCAGCGTTTCGGCTCGACGCAGACCATCGCCCAGCTGCTGAGCCAAGGCATGATCTCGGGCTTCGTCGATGGCGTGATGGCGCTGCTCACCCTGGCGCTGATGTTCGCCTATTCGCCGCTGCTCTGCGGCATCGCGCTGGCGGCGCTGAGCGTCTATGCCGTGGTCCGCCTGATGTTTCTCCAGGCGATGAAGCTGCGCAACTTCGATACGATCGCCACCGCGGCACGCGAGAATAGTGCGCTCATCGAGTCGGTGCGGGGGATTGCCGCGATCAAGGCATTCGGCCGCGAAGGCGATCGACAGCGGCTGTGGCAGAAGAAGAAGGCCGATGCGGTCAATGCCCAGATCCGCCTGGGCCGGCTTTCCGCGGGCTTCGATGCAGCGAACAGGCTGGTCCTCGATCTGGAGGGCGTTGCCTTTGTCTACATAGCGATCAGCCTGGCGCTCGATGCCAAGCTGACGCTCGGCATGCTTTTCGGGTTCCAGGCCTATAAGCAGCAATTCCTCGGCGCGGCGATGCGCCTGGTCGATCAGGCAATGAACTTCCGGATCATCCAGGTCCATCTCGGTCGGATCGCCGATATCGTGATGACCAGGCGCGAGGATGCCGGCGAGGTCCCGTCGGGCGAGGTGCCGAACTTCGATCAGCCGATCGAGGTGCGGAACGTCTTCTATCGCTACGGCGTGGGCGAAGCGGATGTGCTCAAGGGGGCCTCGTTGCGGATCGAGCCTGGCGAGATGGTTGCGCTGGTGGGCCCCTCAGGTGGCGGCAAGACCACGCTGATGAAGATCATGATGGGATTGTTCGAGCCGGTCCATGGCGAGGTGCTGATCGGCGGGCGGCCCGCCTCCACCTTCTCGCGCCAAGCCTATCGGCGGAGCATCGGCTCGATCGCGCAGGACGACTCGCTCTATGCTGGTTCGCTGGCCGAGAATATCGCCTTTTTCGATCCCGAGATCGACATGGCGCGCGTGGAGGAAGCGGCCCGCCTTGCCTGCATCCACGACGATATCGACCGGATGCCGCTGCGCTACGATACGCTGGTGGGTGACATGGGCTCGGTGCTCTCGGGCGGGCAGAAGCAGCGCGTGCTGCTCGCGCGTGCGCTCTATGGCCGCCCGCGCATGCTGTTCATCGACGAAGGCACCGCGCACCTCGATCCGGAGACCGAGGCCAAGGTGCTTGCCTCGCTTTCGAGCCTCAACATCACGCGCATCATGATTGCCCACCGCGCGCAATCTGTTGCCGCCGCGGGGCGCGTGCTGGTCGTGGCGGATGGTCAGATCCAGCCCATGCGGTTCAATAATGTTTCCAATATGGCTGGTGCTGGACAATAAAGATGCTGCCTTTCAATGTATATTCGTAAGATTTTAATGATAAGTTCCAGAAATTGATGAATAGATGGAAATTTCTCTTCAAGAAAACTCTATGGTAATAAATATATATTGTGAATCATTCCTGCCATTCCTGAGAAAGTGTGCACGAATCGAGGAAGAAGCGTTGCAGGCCGCTCCAGTCATTGCCAAGCACCAGTCGCCGAAGTTTCACCACCAGGCTGTTCCCGGTGCGCGATGCGATCAAGTTGATGGGCAGGAAGTGTCGGCAACCGGCCGAATAGAGCACGAGGTTGTGCATGATTCGGGCGGTGCGCCCATTGCCGTCGAGGAACGGGTGGGCGTGAATGATGCCGCCATAGGTCGCCATCGCGCAGATTGCGGGCCATTTGTCGATATGTGTGCTGACGAACTGCGCCAGTTCCGCCATCAGGCCATCGCACAGCCGCCAGTCTGGGAAATGGGTCGCGGCACTATTGTCGAACGCGGCGATGCGCACGCCCGAGCGGCGGAACGCGTTCGCGCCGGCACGGCAGCGGCGATGCACCTCGATCGTGTCTCGCGCCAACCGTGCCGGATCGCGGTAGCTGACATCGGGATGCCCGCGGGTGAAGGCAGTATAGATGTCGAATTCCAGGCGGGCGCGTCTCAGCGCTTCCTCGGCGCTTCCGTCGGGCGCCGCGCCGAGGACATGTGCTTCGAGCTCGTCATGCAGCCCGGCAAGGGCGGCAATGCGTTCGTCCGGGGTGTATGGATAGGACGCGGCAAGCCGTTGCATGGCGGCAGCGTCAGTGGGCCGTAATCGTGCCGCGGCCGCTTCGTGGGCGGCGCTCAAGATAGTAAAATTTGAGATTTCTCCAAGTGAAGGGAATTTCAAACGGGGAAGTGTCTCGATGATTCTCTGATGGGTCACAAATATTTCTCGAAAAGTTTACAATATATATTCTGTAGATTTGGATATGAATTTGCAAATCAATAATGAAAGTGATTAAGTTGTTGTGCGAATCGTGGTTCGCATTTCAACGGAAATGGAGTTTTTCGTGAGGATTCTGACCGAATTTGAAATGGCGCTCGTTGCAGGGGGCACCAAGAGCTCGGAGATCGTCGTGAACGATCCAAGGGATCACGGCGATCCTCCGCCCGACTGGGACGAATACTGGGATGAAAACCCGCCCTATGACGGCGGCAACGACGGCAATCCCGACGGGGCCTATCCGTCAGGCGGCCCCGGCGGCGCCTATCCGTCAGGCGACGGTGTCATCGCCGGCAACCAGGGTGGCGGCCAGGGTGTTAACTCCCTGATAGGCCCCAAGATCGAGAAGCTGTCTCCAACCGGCTCGGTCATTCAATCAAACGGCTATGTGCTGGTCGATTTCAACGGCGACCGCGTCTTTGACATCGCATGGCGCCCCTCTCCCAATGGGGGCTGGGAAGTGACGGCTGATGGCCAGCGCTGGACCCCCGACAGCGATCAGAACGGGCCGCTCACCGTCATCCTAAACCCTCCACAGTAATCGCTCCCCACAAGCAGAGGCGGGCCGGAGGCTCGCCTCTGTACAAGGAACCGTGAATGCGCCTGTTTCTTTCAGCAATATTGACTGCTCTGGCTCCAGCGCCTTCCGGACAAGAAGACCGCGTCGGCATAGAGGGGTTCCAAGTCCATGTTGTCGCGAACCCGGACGCGCAATGCTACGCGAACCGGCTGATGGTGGACCCGGCATCTCGCCGCGTAGTTACCTGGACCTCCTCGCGCGACCTGCGCGACTTCGATTCCACGGAGCCGCATCATTTCGAGGTCACGAGCCTGCCGGAAAGCGGAGCGGCCGCGTTGTCGGTCGCGATCGGCGCCAATGCGCGGGTCGAGCCCCTGCGCTGGAGCGAAAGCGGGGATCGGCTGCTGTTCCGGGTCGAGGCGCGCGGGACTGGCTTCTATCTTGCCGACCAGCAGCGTGTCGAAGCCGGGCCGCGCATGGACCCTTTATGGGAGGAAGTGCGAATCGAGGCCATTGCCAATGGCGATCTCGCTTTTCACCAGCGGCCCGAAGCGCTGGAGCTGCTTCGACGCGCCCGCGCCGATGGCGCGCCCAGGCGGGCGTTGCTTACCCAAGGGGCAGGGTCTGCAACCCTGCTTACCTTCCAATGGGGCAATGCATTCCGACTGAGGGCCTATGCCGGTGCGAAGCGGTGGAATACGGGCAAGAACATCGCCTTCACCTCGGCGCCGCTGCTGATGCCGGGCACGACGCGCGTACGGCAGCTTGGCGAGCAGGAAGCCGGTCGCCCCTTCTTGCCTTATGCCCTGCCCTTTCTCGATCGGCGGCTGGGGACGATCGCCGGCCGGTTCGGGATTTCCCGGGTCGAGCCGCTGCGCGGGAGTGCAATCGACCTTGGAAGGCATTTCGGGCAGCTTGCTGCAATCACCGATGTTGCCGCCAACGGCGCGACGCTGTTCGCGCTCGTCGATCTCGAGCGGGAGCGTCGCATCGTGCGTGTCCGCCACGGCGAAATCCGCAGTTGGCGGCTTTGCGAGAAGAAGCAACTGCCGCTCCCGATCCCGTTACCGGTCGAGAACACGCTTCCCGTCGATATGCCCGTCGTTCGCAGCGAGGTGCAGTTCGGGCCGGGCAGGGGGCGTGCCTTTGCCACGCTCTATCGTCCGGTGCATGCCGATGGGGGGCTGATCGTCTATTTCCATGGTGGCCCGACGATTCCCTATTCGCTCGATGCCGTGCCCCGGGACGTTCGCGAGGCGGCGGCGAAAGGGAAATCGATCCTGATCGTTGAATATTCAGGCATGCAGGGCGGTGGCAGAGCGCTTTCGGAGCGATTGCCGCGGCTTGGCATCGCTGCCTATCGGCAGGATGTGGACCAGGTGATGCGCTGGGTGGCGCGCAGTCCGTTCCGACGGCGTTATCTGCTGGTGGACAGTTTCGGCGGCGTTCCCGGCGTGCTTGCCGCCCGCTATCATGCCGCGCTGTTCGATCATATGTTCTTCCGCGTGCCAGCGCTGACGCTGCATTCGGCCGAAGAAATGCTGCAGAACCGCGAGGGCTTTGCCAGGAACAAGGTGCCCCCCGAAAGCCAGCGCGAATTCGAAGCGTCGATATATGGCGGCGACGCCGGCCGGGCACGCTTCATCGCCGACCTGCGCGCCGAGGTGGGCCGACTGCAACCATCGTCGCGCCTGTCCTTCTATTTCGGCAGCATGGACGGAGCATCGCGCCCGGACGACCTTCCCGCCCAATTCCGCGGCCATCCCACGGTGATGGTCGTGCAATCCACGCATGGCATGCTTGCCAATATAACAGAAGTAGAGCGGGACATCGCCATGAAGATGGCATCGGAGAATCAAAAGAATAAGCCGGGTATGCAGTAGCATGCAGGGTTCTGTTCTGCATCATCCCCATCGCGGCAATCGTTGATCTTGCCGTAGGGCGGGCCCGGCGACGTTGCGGTGAAAGTATGTTCATCGCCTATGGCGAATCTGCGGTGGGGGAGGTGACCACGCTCGGCGGCGCCGATATAATCACTGACCTGGCCGCCGGTCATGAAGAAGCTCAAGGGGCGGCCATTCGCATCGGTAACAGCATGAAGCTTGGCATTCATGCCGCCTTTGGTGCGGCCGATGAGGCGGCCGAGATCCCCCTTTTTACCGCCAGGCTCGATGCCGTGCGGTGCGCCTTCACTGAGGTCGAGCCAAGCTATTCAAGCTCAGAATATGCCGCCAGCGCCCTGGCACCATCTACATGTACTATATGTGGCGGCAGAAGCCTCGGATCGGTTGGAAAAGCTCAGGATTATCGTGTCCTGACAGGTTTCACTGGGACAAGCTGGCATTGTCATCCAGGAGCTCCGACGAGCGCCCATAGGAATGGCAAGTGATGGGCGGTTAGCGGAGCGGCGGCTGCCAGATGAGCGGATGTGGAATGCAGCCTTCGTTCAGTTGGCCGTCGAAGCTGAAAAGGATCTAACGGCGCGCAGCTTATCATAGCCGCGCCAGTTCGGTCGCCAGACCAACGGCACGATGAACCAGATTGCGGCCCAAATAGCCACAATTTATTCTGATCCGAACGGTGCTATCTTTAAACCCTCGGCCATGGCTGGCGCCGAGGCGGCTCTGCATACTGAGCCGGTTGACGCAAATACGGGAGTTCCCGGGAAAGGCGACTGTCTTATCCCGGATAAGTTGGGCATTCCAAACTATCAAGCGGATGGGAAGAACGTAAACGCCGTCGAGCAGGATGGCGGGAAGGTTCGAATCAGGCCGATAAATCACCGTAATACCGTAGGGTTGAGAGGGGGTGTCGAAAACTACCAGAAAAGGAAACGACGCAATGAAGGTAACTTCCTTACTTTTTATGTGCATTCTTGCCGGCTGCAAAAGTGCTTCTGCATCAACTTCTCAATATTTAGGTGATATTTCTGCTATAATGGCCCACGGTATTATCGGTAGAGGCGTAATAAAACTAGAAAATGCCATTAATATTGACGGCAGTGTTGTCAAGCGCTTGCGGTTAATCAACTTGGCCAGGGGCGAAAAATAGGGCTGGTGCGTTTAAGGAAAGATCGTTCATATGGTATGTAACGAATCTGTAAATATTTGCACGGAATGGACAGAGAATTACGGCATCGATGTACATTGATATGAAGACGTCGATTACCAGCTCAGTTGTTGGGACCGGATAAGGGCGCCTCAAGAAAATGGCGGAAAACTGCGAGAGGCGGTTTTCTGCCTGACGTGGCCCACCCGTTTTACGGCGCCTCAGAATCGGGCTTTCGCAGATGACGATGTCTCAAAAAGAGACCCATGAAGATACATTCTAATTTAAATCGGGATGGTCTGGATCGACTATATTATACCGATCTCGATGGAACTATCGGGCTCTTCTATCCCCTTATGATGCGGTCGGGCGTGTTTACACGCTCCATCGGTGTATCCAGTCGGAGGCTTCCTGGGGGCTTGGCTTAATGAAGTGCAGAAGAGATTAAGCAGAATTGGGAATCAAGAATGAGATCAATGATGACGATATTGTCCGCTATATGCGCGTCATGCGCGTCAACTGGCGCATCCGGAGTCGATGGGTTGCCGAGCTCTCGGCAAGCTGTGTCGTCAGCCTTATATGATTTCGATTCTGGCAAGATAAAGGATCGTGGTTTTGTATCCGTTTCAGGATATCTGACGTTTGGAGACGACAAGCATAATTTATGGGAGAGTTCGAGGGCATATGAATATATAAAAGAAAAGATGCCTCCACTTGGCGACCGCGCTTGGAAGGAATGCATTTCTTTAAGCTTCTACGGAAATTTCAGAAGATCGCTGAAGAAATACGACGGAAAAGAGGTTATAATATCTGGATATATCTACCGCCACACGCCAGCGCGTGACGAAGTTAATCTCGGGTCGTGCAATGAGATATTTATCTCTATGGAGGGCCCTGGAGCGCGCGTCGCGCCCGTTCGCGAATAACTCGGATCAATAGGCGGAAGTTGGCCCGATGTGAACGGCGCGCTCAGTCAGATCGACAGCTATGACGGTGGCTGGCGTGATGGCCGGAGCATATAGCAGGGCAAATGGCGGAGGCCCAATGACGGCGAAGAGTCCGTATGAACCCGAAGATAATTAAGTTCCTGGAGAACTTTTCCGTAGCCGTGATGGGCGTCGGTGGCGCATCGATTTTTTTGTAGCGAGCTGTCGTCGAGTAGATTTGTCGTTTGTATCTTGCTTGATGTTGATGGTGTTGGGGTATTTTTCTTACAGGTATTTTAGGAGGCGTTCAGGGGGTGGTTGAATGTACTGGCCTGCCCTGGAAAAGCTGGTCCAATTCTGAAGATAGCCATGTGTGGCGTAGGAATTGGAGGGTGCCAACCGCAATCTGGCGAACACTGCCTATACCTATGACGCCGAGAACCGGCTGGTGGTGGCCTCAAGCGGCGTGCAACTGACCTATGAACCGCTGGGACGGCTATACGAGAGCTACAGCCCGGGCACCGGCATCACGCGTTTCCTCTATGATGGGGACAATCTGGTCGCCGAATATGATGGCAGCCGCACATTGCTGCGCCGCAATGCGTTCGGTCCCGATATCGACGAGCCGATCCTGCTCGACGAGGGCAATGCGCTGAACTGCTCGGGCACGAAGGTGCTGCACGCCGATCCTCAGGGTTCGGTGCTCGCGCAAGCGGATTGCTGGGGTAATCGCACTGCGATTGACGTGCGCCCCTGGAATGTGA
>JAAGWI010071255.1:4178-14273 GCA_012274505.1 Galium porrigens var. tenue
GTGCCAATATAAAAAAATCAGAGGGAGTATATAGTTTGACCGACTTTATATTCTCATTCCAGTTTTTTTTTTTTTTTTTTTAAACTTAGCATTCCTATATTTAAGTGCATAATTCAGTGCATATTTCATGATAAGACCGTAATCAAATATATTAAATTATAACAAATGTAAATATTTGTAAGTTATAAATAAAAATCAGTAAATATGAAATAAAAATCGTTTCATATTTTTTTTCTTTCCAACTCGATCCAACAGTTATCCTTATATCTAATCCATCACGGATAAGGTTAGTAAAATGTATAAATTATGCACAACATTTTTTTATATGTTACTCTATTTGTTGATAACGTTGTTCTCGTGAAATTATTTATATTTCATGATAAGACCGTGATCAAATCTATTGAAATACAACAAATACAAATATTCGCTGGGTTAAAACAAAAATAAGTAGAATTGAAGTATGAAAATAAAAGTCGTTTAGTTTCATCACATTTTTTCCGACTCCGGCCAGTAGTCATCCTTCTAAAAATAAAAATTAATGTTAGTAGAATGTATAATTTATAAATAATTTGTTATATGTTACTCTATTTATTAGTAAAGTTATTCTCTTAAAATTATTTTTGTTTCATAATAAGAACGTAATTAAATCTATTGATATGCAGCTAATATAAATATTTGTAGGTTAAAAAGGAAATTGGTAGAATTAAAGTATGAAAATAAAAGTCATTTAATTTATCTCAATTTGTTCAACTCCAGCCAGCAATCATCCTCCTAGCTGAGCTAGCAAGACTACAAAAAAATTTCTTTAATTAATCCAAAATTGGGACTTACAAATTAATTTTAAACGGCTCCTCTTCCATATTCCCATTTTGCCATTTCCGCCATGTAAAGCAACAATTTTATTAATAGTATTTTATTTTTCACCCATCGTATATATAACACGAAATAATAATAATAATAATAAATGAAACAAAAAAGAAAATCATCATCTTCATCATCATCTCTACAGTTTCGTTGCCGGTAATTGCTCAAAGTGTGGCATCTCCGACAGGAATATCCGTCGTCTCCGATTCATCTCGTAAGTATTTTCCCCGCCGACTTGCCCCAACTTCTTTATGTACTTTCCAATTCTTATTCTGCAATTCCTTTTGTCGCCTTCCTTATGTATTCGATTCTTTCCGTGTTTCAAAGGTTTCGGAGCTGGGAAAAGTATGAATACGATACCGTTCTGAAAACCCTAATCTCGTTTAATTAGTCTGATTGCTTTTCCGTTTCTCTCTTTGCTACGATTACTTTGTGAAATGCTAGGTAGTTTCAGCACGGATCAATCTTGGCGCGGTTAGGGTTTCGACTTTAGGGCGGCAATTGGTGTTGCATTTGGGGGTGTTCTTACGCTAGGGTTTTTCATGTTTTGAGGAAGCCGATTGCGAATTTTAGGGTTGCGTTTCATATTAGAAGGTTGGTGGTGGTGGTTCGATATAGGGGCAAAACTGGGGATTGGTTCGGAGGGTTAAGAGGATAATGTGTATACTCTGTGTTATTCAGAAGTGGTCCAGAAGGGTTGCTACCATGTTGCCATGGTTAGTGATTCCGCTTATAGGCCTCTGGCTATTGTCTCAGCTACTGCCCCCGGCTTTCCGGTTTGAGATCACATCGCCGAGGCTTGCTTGCGTCTTTGTACTCTTGGTTACCCTTTTCTGGTATGAGATTTTGATGCCTTGGTTGTCTGCTTGGCGGTTGAGGAGGAATGCTAGGCTTAGGGAGAGGAAGAGGTTCGAGGCTATTGAATTGCAGAAGTTGAGGAAGACTGCAACTAGGAGGTGTAGGAATTGCTTGACTCCATATAGGGATCAGAATCCTGGTGGTGGGAAGTTCATGTGTTCTTACTGTGGCCACGTGTCGAAACGGCCTGTCTTGGATTTGCCTGTTCCGCCTGGTTTGGGCCTCTCCAACTCTGGTATTTTGAAGGATTTGGTGGGGAAAGGTGGCAAGATTTTGAATGGGAAGGCTTGGTCGGACAATGGCTGGTTGTGTGGGCAGGATTGGATAGAGAATGGGAATTGGGCTGGTGGGTCTTTTGTTGGGAAGTCAAGTAATTGGAGGAATGGTGGGGGTGGGATTTTTGGGGGAGAGGATGACTGTTTGACTGAGAAATCTTATTCTCGGGTTTTTATATTTGCTTGCAAGTTATTGTCAACTGTTTTCTTGGGTCTACTATGGCTTTGGAGGAAGATTTTTAGAATTAGTTCATCCAGAGATGATGCTTCAATGGATCCAGATGGAGGAGGTGGATTGGATAAAGGGAATGAAAATGGGGGCACCAATCATGAGAGCAGGGGAGAGAAAGCCCGAAGGAAAGCTGAGGAGAAGAAGCAAGCTAGGCTAGAGAGGGAATTACTGGAGGAAGAGGAGAGGAAACAAAGGGAGGAAGTGGCAAAGTTGGTTGAAGAGCAAAGGAGATTGCGAGATGAGATTTTAGGAGCTGAGAAAGATCATGGCAAGAGGTCCCCTCCTTCGAAAGGGAGAAATGGTAAGAAAGAAGAAAAGAAACGTCAGGAAAGAAGGAAGGACAGAGATCGAGGGTCTAGTAAGAGCAATTCTGATGTGGAAGAGCTGGAAAAAAGGGCTGGCAAGGATAGTGAGCGATACAAAAAATGTGACAGTGATCGGCGAGATAGTCAGAGAACTGTATCTGGTAGTCCAAGGGCACATGGTAGTGACACAGGGCATGCATTTAAAGCTAACACAACGCACAATCATAACCGAAGTATTGCTGGTAACAGATACTTCGATCGTGTGAGGGGTACATTTTTGTCCTCTTCTAGAGCATTTACTGGTGGAAGCTTTTTTGGAAAGACTTCTAATAGTACTGTGCCAAGAGAACCAAAATCTAATGCATTTGTAGATCAGTATACAAATAAAAGAGAGTTAACTCAAGTTGATCACATGTCTACAAAGCCAAGTGTAAATGGAGATGAAAAGAACAATGCCCGCCCTGTAAGTGTTCTTATTTGCTTTTCTTATGTTTCTTACCTTGTACTTCATTTTTGAGCAGTTCCATAGATTATGATTGTCATACTGCAAATGTGCAATTGTCATTTTTTGAATGCTCATGCTAAATTAGTATATACTCCGTATGCAACTTTTTATGGTTAGCTAAATACAGCATATTTCCCTCATCCCGTTTGGAATTTAATTTCCTGCAAGTGTGCAGGCAATAATTCTGTGCTGTAATGGTTAATAGATGAATAAGCAGTAAGTTTAATGTGTGGAATAATATAGGCCCGTTAGTATGGTCTCTTATATCTGGCAACATCCATGGTCTGTGCTTTTTTTTTTTAATAATAAGGATTATAGACTGAGGTGTATAATATTTGTGCTGTGATTGGTTCATTGTAGATGCTGCTTGAGCCTCAACATGTTCCAGCTCCTAAAAAGTCATGGCAGCAGCTGTTCACTCGTTCTTCTTCAGCTTCTCCGCCATCTAATTCTAATGTTATCAGTAGGCCAAATGGAGGTTCCAAACCAGAAGTTAACAATCCATTTCCATGTAGCTCTCCACCCTCCCAAGCATTTGAAAATATCAACTTTGCACTGCAATCTGCTTTGCCGCCACCTTCCTTTTCTTTTGGGCCGACAAATTGTACAAGTTTTCCATCATCATCTGAACCCATGTTTACTCAAGTCAGGGAAGCACCACTAAAATTTTTACCTGAGGAATCAGAGATTTATGAAGACCCTTGTTATGATCCAGACCCCGTGTCCTTGCTTGGGCCTGTATCTGAGTCTCTTGATAACTTTCCGTTGGATCTTGGGTTTGTATCGGATACTGGGTTGGAAACACCGACTTCTATCAGTAGACCATCGCCTATTGAGTCTCCTTTGTCAAGATTAAGAGTATCAGAAGAAAAACACGGTAGTCCATTTTCGTTCTCAGGTATTTCAAAGCCCCAGGACCTTCAGCATCTTTCAGTGGATGGGCAAGCTAATGCAAATGATACTGGAACTTGGCAGATGTGGAACAGTTTTCCACTTGTTCAAGAGGGTCTAGGTTTGGTTGGTGGCCCATCCAGCTGGAATTTGCCTACCGAACTCAACAGACACAAGAATGAAGACATGTTGCATCACACACCTCAGAAGACAATGGCTTCACTTTTTAAGAAAGACGATCAAGTCCTCACTGGTTCTCAATCTGCGCAGAAGGTTTCCTTTGGCTGTGTCGGTGGACCGCAGAATCATTCCATGATTGGTAATGATGGCTCATGGTTGCCCCAAACGTATTTCAGGCCAAATCCTGGCAGTGACGGTAACTTTTCTCCTAGGGCCCATGTGGAAGCTGCTCAGAATAATAGGATGTATGGAAGCCCGGGTGGCTCCGTCACTAACCATGTGTCCGAGGTGCTGACAGCTAATACCTGGGTAAAGTAAGTATATCTCTTTGTGTATTGGATTACAGAATAGTTTTTAACTTGCGATTATTTTGCACTTCTACTGTCTGTTATGCATCTAAACTTTGAAACAGTTGTTGTGGTCTCTCTTCATCTGGCATCAATATTACTTGAATTCTAAGATTTTTCTGAGGTGCAGAGGTGTGATAATCAAATCAAACAAAGCACTTTGATGATAACCTTATAGAGTCCTTAGGTGGATATATGTAGAGTCCTATCCGAGGCTATGCTTATATCTGATACAGATAAGGGGAATTTCCATATCATTGCTACTTCGTATCAAATCTAAACTCTACTGGCTACTTAATCATGTTATGCCCCTTAACTGTTTCAAAGTAACCTAGTGATATCCAATCTTTATGATGCTTCATTAGATGGTTTTGGTGTCTCAAAATAGAATTAGCGCACACTTCATTAATGATGTGGATGAGAAGGTCAAAGGAGGAAAAAATGTTACTGTTTTCTAATCTTGTTGCTAAGATTTGCCTTGAGCTTGTTTTATCTTCCCCCTTTTAACGTTCTTCATTTTTTGTATATTCGCAAGCAGTTTTGTTTAACAGGACTATCATTGCTCCTCTGCAGGAATGATGAGAACATGCAAGGTTCAGGAGTGAGTGTAGGGAATGCATCGGTGATGAAGCCCCATGTTGGTGGCCTCTACTCCAGTCCAGATGTACAGTCTCTTTGGTCCTATGATTAAGAAAAAAAACATGTGATGATAGAGTTATAAGGGGCTTAAGACATACTACTCCTGGTAGTGAAGAGAGGGCGAGCAGCCTCTTTTTTGAGGGAGCGTTTAGAATACTGGACGCATTGTATCTTCCTTGTTTTTCTTTATAAGGGAGATTTACTTACTTCAGCTTTATAGGAATGCGCAGCCTCCTTGCATTGCATTGCATGCATATCTATTTGCTATTAACTGCCTTTCTCCTTGCATTGCACTGCTTCTGCTCTCCTGGTGATTGCGCCTGATTCTCTCAGATGGTTGAATTTGATTTTCATTACATATTTCTCAAACCTGCTTAGATGCTAACTTGTGACATGCGAGTCTTAGTTTGTTTACTTTGTTGGATTCGATGTTAAGGAATTATGGTCTTATTTAACTGAAACAAAAGACATTTTGGGGGAAAAGTGGAAGCTGGTAAAGCCAGGTTTGCTTGTAGGCAAGCAAAACTATACCAAAACAAAAAGACATTATGTAGCACACTAATGTACATTATCAAACATAGTAGAGGTCGGTACTTCTACCAAAGTCACGGAAACTCGGCTGAACCAACTTCTGATGCCGGCCCTTGTTGAGGGTCTTGCTCGGGCTCAGGCTCGTGTTGGGTAGCTTGTAGCTCAGGCTGACTGCCTTGCCATGCCCATACAATGTCTTTCAAACCTGGCCTTATCTCCCGTTTCACCATCTGCTCATACTCTAGCGTATCTCCACTCGATTTCTTAACCTCCACTAAATGAAAGCTTGGAGTGATCTCAAAAATCTCTGCATCAATGGACAATGCTCCTTTTCGCCCAGCCTTTGAACCTTCCAATTTCAACAGTCCTCCCTCTTTCTTAGTCACCTTTAATCTCAGCCGACCACCTAATTCTTCCAGCTTAGAGATGATGGCTTTTGCCGCTTTCCTCGACGTAAATCTCACTTCTTTCTTCTGTTCCTTTTCCACGAACAGACCAGACAAGTCAAAACCAGCTGAGAAGGATATGATATCAAAAGCATTCAAGCTCATCATAGGATGATGATTTCCTGATTCGTGCGCATTTCCACCATTGAACATTGTGTCCACATCACTTGCGTCAGGACAGGCCATCTTTGTGCCTGAACAACCCCTGCGAAACCAAGGAGTTTCCATGATTTTAAGAATGGATATCCTGGTATTTGGATTTGGGTCCAATATCTTCGAGATTAGCCTACGAGCTTCAGGATTAAACCAGTTTGGATGTTTGAACTCTGCCTTAGCAATCTTTCTATACATCTCCATGAGATTGGCATCGTGGAAAGGAAGTTGACCAGCCAAAAGAACATACAAGATCACTCCACAAGACCAGATATCAGCTTTTGCACCATCATAGCCTTTCCTGTTGATCACTTCTGGAGCAACATAAGCAGGCGTCCCGCAAGTCGTGTGGAGCAAACCATCTTGCCTTTTCGAATCAGAAAGCGCGCTCAATCCAAAATCGGAAACTTTAAGGTTTCCATTTTCGTCCAGGAGCAAATTCTCCGGCTTCAGATCACGGTGATAAGCGCCTCTACTGTGACAGAAATCCACAGCACTGATCAGCTGCTGAAAGTACTTCCTAGCTGGCTCTTCCTTCAGCTTCCCTCTGGTCACCTTCTTGAAGAGCTCACCGCCCTTGACATACTCCATCACAAAATATATCTTGGTTTTGCTGGCCATCACCTCATAAAGCTGCACAATATTCGGGTGTTTAACCAGTTTCATCACAGAAATCTCCCTTTTGATTTGATCAGCCATCCCAACTCGCTGAATCTTCTCCTTGTCTATGATCTTGATGGCCACACTCATCCCGTTCTTCACATCCCTCGCGTGAAGTACCTTGGCAAAGGTTCCCTGTCCTAACAGCTTCCCCAACTCATACCTCTGCATCAAGACACTCCCTTTTTTGTCCATCGCAAACCAACCTCTCTTTCTTTCCTCCTCCTCCTATAACACACGATCCAGAAACACAAAATGATCTCAATAACCTTAAAAAACGCTCATCCGTCTTCAGAAGAAAGCGATTATATCATTTTCTCCCGACCACTTTCACAAGGGACCAGCATATCACAAGTTAACAGGAAAGCAGCCTATAACAAAGGAGATAAACGATTAACATTTTCGAAGAACATCATGGCTAACAGTTAAAGCAAAAAACGAAAAGGTAAAACCTGTAGTCCAAATGTAGGGAATGAATCAAGGAACAAAACTGGAAATACAAAGCGAGAAAGTATGGCTTCATCGTCAGACACATTTAATCAAACAGGTGGCAGCTCTACTGCTCTACTCATCTACATTAAACTATTGAAGAATGAAACAACAACAAAGCATATTATATAGTTTATACCAAAACAAGGAGAAGCCAATTTGTATCCCCACAATCTAGGCATCAAAACATAGTTATCAGAACATCCTCTGAAAATTCTTCCATTGCAGAAAACAAGAGGCTATAAACTACAGGGCCAAAATACAGTTTTGTCCAAAAGCAAGGACACAAAATAGACAGGTGAAAAATGGAGTGTGGACAAGGCCTTCTTCTTCCTCCCTATTTCCTTAAAAATCAGATATCAAAATTACAAAAGCAATTACATACACAAAGACAAAAACCATTAAGGAGTGGATTCACTCAGCAAGAAAGCAAAGACAGTAACATGGTAACTTTGTTGAACCCGAAAAACAACCTCGTACCTGTTCTTGTGGGGAGTTCTGGAAGAACAGGCCGAAAATCAATAGGGAAAAAACATGAAAACCCCCTAAAGAAATCAAGAATTAAGAGTATGCGAACTTGAGTAAATGACGATGTAAACAAGAATCATTAGCGAGGCAATCAATACTATTGGTGCGATGCGCTCCTCCCATTTTATTCTTCAATAAATATTAACAACAGCGAAACACAAAACCCCACATCCCATTTCCACAATTGACAATGCTGTAATGTCAAATGTCATTTAATTAAGGATTTTTAGTATGAAAGTTATTGAAATTATACTCAAATATAGAACAATTTAATTTTGATCAAGTTTATATGTATTTAAGTTCAGTTCAATCTATTTTATCTTATGTTGCTTCAGTTCAACAAAAGTTTGATTTGATAAAATTTAGTCATACTATTAATTATGTGGAACAATTCAACTCCGTTAGGTAAGAAATAAGCTCGGAGAACATGGTTATAATAAACTACATTTCAATATAAAAAATACATACATACTATTAAATAAAATGCACAATATTTAATTGAAAAATGAAAATTTATTTTTCTAACAAGACCTTAATTATAAACTATGAGTAATATTATATGTCAAATAATTGAAGCATCTATCTTTAAAACGAGTAAATGTATTAAAAATGTACATAATTACAAAATAAAAGTACTTTTGAATTATACAATCTCATCTCTTTCTTTGAAGATATTCTTGAGAGGTCACACCGACTTTACGTCTCAATTGATTAATAAATAATGTTATCATACTATTTATCATACAAATACTTTAACATAATATCTTCTCAACTTGTGTGTAAATAAACCATACTCATAGTATACAGCTATTCACTTCAGGACAACTCTTTTAGTTCACCAATCACTTCTTCGTTTTAAAAATGAAAGTAAAATCATTGGTCCTCCATAAAGCATACTATGCTTAAAAATCTTTAATAATTACTCCATAAAGTACTTGCGTAAAATCTTGGAATATAACACTCAATAGTACATTTCTGAGTTATGTTTATTAAAATTTATTAAAAAAAACTTCTATATAAGATTTTTATTCAATAAGTTAGAGAGTGTTAACCAATTTATTCTTGCGTGTATAAATTATCAATATTATTGTATGGATCTAGTTTCGTCACAATTTATGTATTTTAAGAATGACAACTTCTTTTCTATTAGACTCAACTGAACTAATCCGTACTCATAAAAAACTGAACTAAAGTCGAAAATAGCAAAGAACCATTGAACTAAATTGAAGTCGAAAATTCCAACATTATGGAATGAAAATAATAATATTATATACGGTAAATATTTTTTGGGAGAGCAGCAACAGTTCTAGTATCATGCAACATCATACACATTGCAATCAGAATGTGGAAAAGAAAAACCTAGGATGATTGGAGGTAGAGCATTCAAGGATTCTGGAAACAATCTTACACAACACACTAACCCAGCCTATGAATTCTGAACAAATCATCCTCTGATACTTTTAACAGGATTTACAACAAGCCCAGAGATTTTTTGGCAGACGCAAATAGTTTCCACATTCTGGCTGATGGAGAGAGAGTTCCAGTTTCAAGATGCTGGGTGTAGGGATGATGCTACGGTTGTTGAATTGCAGGCATGCAGCATGAAGCATATATCTTGTTTTTCCAGGAATGTCTCGGCATTAATCACGATCAGAGGTGCATATTCAAACACTAATCTCTTGCACTGCAAAACAAGAACCATTTCAAACATATTGCTAATCAGCACTCTCATTTAATCCAATGGTTCATAGCTAATTTGCCGTAGGGAACTAGAAGCAATGGTCAAAGTATAAGTGTGCATACCTTCTTCACATATCCTTCAATGGAATCACATGCCTTCAGAAGTACCTCGATTATCTCCAACTGAAAGTAGGAAAAGTTAAATCAGACAAAAAGGCTATGCAAGTCATATAGCATCATTAGCAGCACTTCTGAATGCATTGAAAAATAATAGCAGAGAGCTGAAAGTAAGAAAAATATAGCCTCGAAATGAGGCTCAGAGAACAGCAATACAAGCAATCACAGAAACTTAAAAGGAAGAATACTTGCATAAGAAAAAGCACATACCTGAGTATCAGGATCTTTCAGTTTCACAATGGCCTCCGTAACAACGTTATGGCACAGCTCACAGCTATTCTTAGAAAGTGATTGGGAGATTGATACAACTTTTTCACAAAGGCTAACCTTTGCAC
>JAAGWI010071272.1:0-10020 GCA_012274505.1 Galium porrigens var. tenue
TGTGAATCAGTGCGGATGTTTCAAATTGTTTTTGAATCTGCTCCTGAATCTGTTGCATGTTATTAAGCTTGGTAGAATGTGCCTGGAGGATTCGTGGCGAGTGGTGACCTTTTCCAATTCTTTCAGGAATTTGACTTGTTTGATTTGTGGTTTGAACAACCTATTTAATCTTTTGATTAGAGATTCTACTACATTAAAGAAAATATCTTTATTGAATTGGAGATTGATTCAAGCCCAACTTCAAGAGTTTGAACACCAATTCTTCCTTGCCTAGATTACCTTGAACGAGACAGACCACCACCCGCCGCATCAACTAAATCACTGTTGTCCAGCTCGCCTTGATTTTCCCAAATTTGAAGATAGAAAATTGGCTCTTTCAAGCAAAGCAATATTTTGCTCATATCTCCACAAATGAAACATAAAGATTCAATTGGTCAGACCATAAATGAAACAGGTCATATCCTCGTAATGAGGCTTGAGATATTAACAAGTCTCGTCACATTGACAATTGACAGATGAAGAAAAACTTACACGGTTCTCCTATCACTCGTCTTCAATTGAGCCACATTTGGAGAGATCTCATTTCCGGCAAAGAGGCCATGGGGTTTGCTCGGACAGGCCCTAGTCGAAGTAGAAGAAGCCCACTGGGATGGATCTTAAGTACGGGACCATATATTCTGATGCAAGGATTGGTTAGGTTGGGAGAGGTTTGTGGAATGATTAGGTTATGGAAGGAAGGGCGGGATTAGTGTTGTGGTCTTAAAGGAGAGTGTTTAAGGCTCTAGAGACAAGGAGGAGTATTTATCTTCTTCTCTCTAGAGCAAAAAAAAAGAAAAAGAAAAAAAGGAAGGTGTATGATGCAAATCTCAATACTCCCTCTGATTTTGTTTAATAGACAGGAATGTTTTATTTAATTGAGACTTTCTAATTTTAGTATGGTTTAAATTAATTTCATCCACATATGTTACTTTTTCATCTTCAAACACAACTTCCACCACTCATTCTTGTAAGCTCATTCTCTCTTACAAAAAAGTACTATGTGCACAAAGAAGGGTGCCAATAAAATGAAACTAGAGGGATCATAAGTTTTCCTTACTTGCACGTGCATAAAATTATGGTCTAAGAGTCTGTTTATTCTACTTTATCTAAAGTTTTTTCAACTAAATTCATTATATTTATATTTATAATTATAATTTTCCAGTTATGTTCAAATATTTATATTTACTTCAATTAATTTTAATATATTTATATTTATTTCAGTTCAATTAAGTACAAATTTTTATGGCTTATTTTATCATTATCAGTTGTATTGATGTATGACAATTTTTTTGGATAATTTTATTATTCCACGTAGTAATTTGTTTAACAAATTATTCAAAGTATAAAACAATTGTAATGAGAATTGAAACACATTTTTTTGGTCTCATATCACAATATTTATGTGTGTACCAACTACAATTTTGATTTTAAATAAATGTTAAAAATAATCATACATCTTTTAAGAAGTATATTTATTTCAGTGCACTACACAAAATAGGGAAACTAATTACCTCAAAAAAGGACCAATTTAATGGATTGTGTTATATATCCGGCACCATTGAAAGATTCATGCGTGGCATTACGATATCAAACGACAACGTAGCCAAAAAAAACTCCAAAATGCATCAGGATTTTGCTTGACTAATAATAATAAACATATTCCAATTTTTTTTGCCATGACTATATATCTGACCAAGAGTAATCTTCTCTCAATAAGATTTATATAAATCATTGAAGTAAAATATACAAATCGGTTTGGTCTTTCTAAGTTATATGAATGAAATTGAATTGAAGTAAAACTCTATTTATTGAAAATTAATAATAATATAACTAAGTTAAATTTCATAAAATTATCCTTAATAGGAAAATTCTACGGTCCAGTCACTTTTAAAAAACTTGTCTATTTTTAGTAAATTTTAAATTTATCCTAACCGTTGAAATTTAATCCAACGATGATAAACCACGTGACTGAAGGTTCAGTTACGGGACAGTAGTATCTCCCTCCTTAATAATAATATATTTCAAATAAACGGAGACAACATGCACTTATTTCATGTGGATGTGGGCGTATTTGATGTGGGAACTTGGCAAGCGTGTGAAAGTAGGAGGACATTTGGAGTAAGTCGCAAATGTAGTTTGGGGGAAGAAAAGAAAAAAAGACGCTACACACAAACCAAACCAGAAAGTAACGATAGAGAGAGAAAAAGTACAGCCTCAGTCCTCCGTATTATGTACAAATACGCAAGAGCCACCAGATGACAGAAGCACTACTATAAAGACAGCCCCGGTTTGTTTGGCGTCAAATTTTCCGGCGAGTTTCAAGATTCCCTCTCCACCAACGTTGTCCGCTTCCTGGATTCCCGCGCCGCCGACACGCTCTTACACTCTCCCTTCCATTTCCAATCTTTTATTTGTATTTGTATGGGGCAACACTTCCACGAGCTTCTCCTTTCTATTTTTGGAAACCTCCCATTCCCCGGCCGCCGGTGATGGGTTCCTCTAGTTTGACCTCCTATTGATGACCTCCAGCTGGGTTTTGTCGGAAGAACAAAGTCTGGAGCTTTTTTTCTTCTCTTTGTGGATTTTGAGGTTTGAAATGGAGGATGTAGAATAGTGTTCAGCTCCTTTTTTCGGACAAGTGGGAGTTTGTGAGTTGGAAATTAATGTTTTAGCGGGTAATAAAGGAGAGGAATTTGTGAGATTAAGGAGGTTCTTCCTTTTTATGCATATTGGCATTCTTCTTGGTATCTCCAGCCGACAATGAAGGCACCACCAAATGGGTATCTTGGAAATTCAGAAGGTTGGCTGTCTGTTTTTCATTTGTTCTTGCCTTTTCTTTGTGTGTTTAAGGTTTTTTTGGTCTTCTTGCTGAGATTTCTGAAAATGATCTGTGGTAAAGCAAAGGGATAGGAAATTAATTTTCTGTAAATTGAATCCAGATAACTCTTGCACTTCATATTTTAGTATTGCCTAAAATTAGACAGATCTACCTACCTTGGTTTCTATAGGTTGGATAAATTTTTTTTGCTGAATTTTGTCTCTGGCTATTGGACAGATTTAAAAGTGTTCTTCCTTTGTGTTCAGCTTTCTGTAAACCGGTTATAATGCATACTGTTATCTATGTTTTGGTAATTTTTGAATAATTTTAACACTTTTTACTTGGTTTCTGATATTGCTTATCAGGTGAAAGAAAGGCAATCAATTCTGAATTATGGCATGCTTGTGCTGGTCCTTTGGTTTCTATGCCACCTGTTGGAAGCCTTGTGGTGTATTTTCCTCAGGGTCACAGTGAGCAGGTTTGTGTTCTTTCTTCTTCTGTGTTAATGATATTGGCATGGATTTGAAGCTTATGATCAGCTTCCCGAATCTTTGTTTTCTTCAGGTTGCTGCATCTATGCAGAAGGAAACCGACGGTATCCCAAGTTATCCTAACCTGCCTTCCAAGCTGATTTGTCTGTTACACAATGTGACCCTACATGTATGCAAATCTCTCCACTTTGATGATGCATTTCTGTGGATAACATTTGCAAAGTGTTTGATGTATTGGTCTAAGCGATATGTTTTCATTTGTTTGTAGGCTGATCCCGAGACGGATGAGGTCTATGCACAGATGACTCTTCAACCTGTTAACAAAGTAAGTCAGGTGTGTTATCTGACAATTCAAACCGGAAATTTTGATAAATCTAGGATTAAAAAAAGGACTGAGTTTTTCTTCTCTTGACAGTATGATCAGGAAGCACTACTTTTATCGGATATGGGCCTCAAGCAGAGCAGACAACCAGCTGAGTTTTTCTGCAAAACTCTCACAGCCAGTGATACAAGCACTCATGGAGGTTTCTCAGTACCACGTCGAGCAGCTGAAAAGATATTCCCACCTTTGGTATGTTCGGTAACTTCTAGTCCATTTTATGATGTTAAGCTGAGAATATGCTAACTGTGAAGGTGTTTTTGTAGGATTTTACAATGCAGCCTCCTGCTCAGGAGCTAGTAGCTCGAGATTTGCATGACCAAACTTGGACATTCAGACATATCTATCGAGGTAAGCTCCCCTAAGAGCTCATTCTACATTTTTGACATCTTAATACTAAATCTCAGACCCAAATGTAAGTTTTGTTCTCTAATTGATCCATGAAAACTAATACCTCTAGTGCTTGATTTTCAGGTCAACCCAAAAGACACCTGTTGACTACCGGTTGGAGTGTATTTGTAAGCAATAAAAGACTCGTGGCTGGTGATTCCGTTCTATTCATACGGTATGAAGAGATTTGCAAAGCTTTCTGATATCTATAATACTGTTTCATTGCTGACTTGAGGTGATATTGTGTAGAGATGAGAAGTCACAGCTTATGCTGGGAATCAAACGCTCTAATAGACAGCAGCCTGCACTCTCATCATCGGTCATATCCAGTGACAGCATGCACATTGGAATTTTAGCTGCTGCAGCTCATGCAGCTGCCAATAGCAGCCCATTTACTATCTTCTATAATCCAAGGTACAGAGAATTTTAATATGCCACTATTTCTGTATTAACATTTGGATTATGTTCTTACATTGTTCTGAATGCTACAGGGCTAGTCCTTCTGAATTTGTAATACCCTTTGCAAAATATAACAAGGCCATGTATACTCAAGTTTCACTGGGCATGAGGTTTAGAATGATGTTCGAGACTGAAGAGTCTGGAGTGCGTAGGTATATGGGTACAATTACTGGCATTTCTGATCTGGATACCGTGCGATGGAAAAGCTCACAGTGGAGAAATCTTCAGGTATTCTTGCCATACTTTCTTACTTGATAGAGTTGGTAGTCCACATCTTAAGGATTGCATTTTTTAGCCCACACCTTTCAGTCGATGCCTATATTATCTTAATTTTGCGGAAACCTTCCATTTGAAGCCTCTCTAAAATTTTAAAATAAATTTCCATTCTAAGCTGAAAGGTTGGATTTTAAACCAATCAAAGATGTTGGGAGTCAGACATTTCATAAGCACTCTTAAATTTTGTTTTAGCATATGAGACTGACAACATTTTATGACTATATATTTGGTAGGTTGGATGGGATGAATCAACTGCTGGAGATCGTCCCAGTCGAGTCTCAATCTGGGAAGTTGAGCCTGTTGTCACTCCATTTTACATTTGCCCTCCTCCATTTTTCAGACCCAAGTTTTCTAAACATCCGGGCTTTCCAGGTAAGACAAGTTATCATCTTTTCATCTTCTGCACCTAAAGGATTTCATACGGCTGTGTTTAACTTGCTTACCTTGTCTATATGCACTGATTGGTTCACAATTTATGATATGTACGCTTTTGCAGAAGATGAATCTGACATGGAAAATATGTTCAAAAGAGGCATGCCCTGGCTTGGAGATGATATTGGGATAAAAGATGCGAATAGCTCTGTCTTACCTGGCTTTAGTTTGGTCCAATGGATGAACATGCAGCAAGGTAACCAATTATCAGCCGCTCAGTCAGGAATGCTCTCTAGTGCAATGCATGGTAATCTGAATGCCGACGACCATTCCAAGCTCTTGAACTTTCAAAACCCTGCCTATGCTAATCAACTCCAGTTCGGCAAGACAACTCAGCTGAATCAGCAACCTAATCCACTCCAGTTGGCATCTTTGGCACCAACTACCCAGTCTCATCAAGTGCAACAATTGTTGCAGTCTCCGGTCACTTCTCAGCAGCAGCAACAGCATCAACAGCATCAACTTCAGCTTCGGCAGCAAATACAACAGAATCAACAGAACCAACAGCAACACCAACAGATGCAACAGAACCAACAGCAGCATCAACAGAACCAACAGCAACAACATTTGATGCAGTTAGGATCTGTTAATAGTGGTGGTACTGCATCGAGCGTTCAAATTCCTAATCAGAATTCACAGCAGTCTGCAATGTATCCTCAGCACCAACAGCAGATGCTAACAGGAAATACACAGATGCAGCAAACTTCCTCAGCTAGTAAAAACTCATTTCCTCTAACGTCGTTACCTCAAGATTTGCAGTTCCAGCAGCTCGAAAATCAGACCAGCCTGTTGCATAAGAGTCAGCAGCAGCAACAGCAAAGCCAGTTGCTGCAGCAGAGTTTAATGCAGCGACCACAAGTACAACCGACACCTCAGCAGCAGAACTTCTCCGAGCAGCATATGCAGATGCAGTTTCTCCATAAACTGCAGCAACAGCAGATGATGTCACCAGTAAGTAACCATCTGGAGGTTCAGATGCCTCACCAACATCAGCCTCCTCAACAAATCAGGCAGTTTCAACTGCCAATGACTCAACTGCAGCCTAGTGCTAACAGCTTGTCAACATCCACTCCTCTACAGTCTTCCCAATGCCCGGTCAACCAACTCCAAGGGCAGAATAAACCTTCGGTTGTCTTCAGAGCGCATTCCGGGCCCACAGATGGCGATGCTCCATCATGTTCAACCTCACCATCCACAAATAACTGCCAGGTTTCTCCGACCAAGTTATTAATCAAGAACCAGCATGGATCGGTTGCTCAGGCAGGTGAATCAGTCATCGACCCTTCACCAATGCTCATGCAAGAACTTCAAAGCAGAACCGATGCTCGTGCGAAGCATGAATTGTCCAGCTCAAAGAGAGCTGAGCAAACAAGATACAGAAGTAACACTGATCATTTGGAGGCAGCTTCATCTGCTACATCATATTGTTTAGATGCTGGTAGCATTCAACAGAACTTTTCTTTGCCTGGCTTATGTTTGGACAGTGATGTCCAATCTCATTCCAGGGGCACTCTACCCTTCTCTTCAGCTGTTGACTCATTAGCACCCGATGCTTTGTTGTCAAGAGGCTATGACTCTGGAAAGGATATCCCGAATGTGCTTTCCAGTTTTGATGGCACTCCAAGAGATATTGAGACAGAACTATCAGCTGCCGGCTTTGGAGTTCCAAACTTGTCATTCAAACCGGGCTGTTCAAATGATGTGCCTATTGCCGACAATGGCGTTCTAAATGGTGGATTATGGTCCAACCAAACTCAGCGTATGCGAACATACACAAAGGTAACTGAATTACACTTTTGGCTCAAACTTGGTAATCATCATTAAGCATGCCATTTTCGGACCTAATGCTCATGTTTTATTACTCAGGTTCAAAAACGAGGATCGGTTGGAAGAACTATTGATGTTACCCGTTACACGGGATATGAGGAACTCAGGCATGATCTAGCTCGCATGTTTGGAATTGAAAGGCAGCTAGAAGATCCACAAAGAACAGACTGGAAGCTTGTGTATGTTGATCATGAAAACGATATATTGCTTGTTGGCGATGATCCATGGGAGTATGTTTTCTTCTCATCTAAATACGCCCAAGCTCCTACCTTTGGTGTGATATTGATTTGCTCATAATTGTTACTGAATACTGTTTTCAGGGAATTTGTGAGCTGTGTGCAGAGCATTAAGATACTCTCATCAGCTGAGGTACAGCAAATGAGCTTGGATGGAGATCTCGGTAATCTCCCTGTGCCAAACCAAGCAAGCAGCGGAACAGACAGTGGTAATGCGTGGAGGGGACCATATGAAGATCAGTCAGCTGCATCGTTCGATCGATGAAGGCATTCTGCATTCCAGATTTTGTTTTTGTTCACTACAAAATGCTGGGTTCAGAATCAGCAAGAAGTGTAAAGGCTTTTGTTTCTGCTATTTGTAAACTTTGTACTGTAAAGGCTGACCATAGAAAGAGCAGGAGTTTGTGTAGATCTTCTCTCAATATAGGTGACAATATAGTAGTCTATAATCTGTTTATAAGCAGGGGGGAAATGTTTCTTCGTTTTAAGAGGTATTTTTCCCAAAAGTATCATGCATCATTATACGATGTCAAGTGCAATATTTTGTTTATTGTTTCCTTGGCATCTTAGAATTAATAATTGGAAATCAGGATTATTGTAACCAAGTAAAAGTTCTTCCATTGAAAGTCTGAATTAAAGGAAAAGTACAAGGCCATATATTGTTTCAGAACACAATCACTAGCTTGCAAAAAAATATCCTGTTTTGTTCACAACGATGTCCTCACATCTAAAATTGCTTCAAATTTCCGTATGAAAGCCTCAAAAAGGCACAAAATATGGCAACTACACATTCTAGGCTAGCACTGCCATTATATCAGAGGCTCTCAATGCAATGTAGTCTGAACCATCAGTGCCTTTGAAGTCATTGCCCGCATATTTGGAGTACAATACAGTATTTCCGGCCGATACAGACAATGGCTTCCTTGTCCCTTCTTCATCGAGAGGACCAGGCCCAACAGCTATCACCTGAGATGTGATGAGATGAATGAGAAGGAGAATTAATCATACAACCCAAAAATGCAATCACGAAAAAATACACTAGAATAGGAAGACATTTCTAATTTCACACATATGATGGAAAATACTTGGGCGACTAGCAATTCTTACCGTGCCAATGGATGGCTTCTCCTTGGTTGCCTCTGTAAGTAACAAGCCCCCTGATGTCTTCACTTCAGCCTCAGCTACCTGCACGAAGACCAAATATTTAACAATAACATATAGCTTTGCTGAGCAAGAAAGATTGACATACCAAGACAATTTATACAAATAACAAAGTATCTTGCGACACAAGCTAGTAAGAAGGTTTAACAAACGAGTCCTGCTCTAGCATTTCAGAAATTAAGAGGATGCAAGATGTAAAACAACACAAACCTTGATCAGAACTCTGTCATTCAAGGGCTTCAAGTCCTTGACATCTTCAGTGTCAAGGATACCAACAATGTCATCCTCCTTCAAGATAAGATGGCTGGCTCCATCAAACTCGACCTCAGTCCCAGCATACTTGGAGTACACAACATGGGTTCCAGCCTACATAACAAGACCAGAATCAATTCGTCATACAACAGTAAAGCACTACTACAGATGCCAGCAGTAATAACTTAAATGATGCATACCTTCAAACTTATGTCCACCTGTGTCTTACCGATGGTACGACCCTCTCCAACCGCAACAACCTCGCCCCCTTGAGGCTTGGTCTGTGCACTTGTTGGCAACAGGATACCACCCAAACTCTTCTCCTCAGCCACCTTAATCTTCACCAAAACTCTATCACCCAAGGGCTTCAATGAGGTGTACTGAAAAAGGAGAAACCATCAGAAAGTATCAAGTAAATTATCAAGAAATCATAGTCATCAAAATTCAATTTTATCCATAATCAAAAAGTCACACAGCACCACTAAACACGCCTTTCATTAGATTTCCAGGAATAACTAAAGAAAGAGAAAAACCCGAGATACAAATCCTGTTAATTTTCTGATTACCAACAAAAATTTCACACTAAAACATGGTTCAGCTGTGAAAGGGTCCGAATTATACTTCTAAGCAATGCACATGAGCAAACAAAACCACATCTCAAAAACGCTTCCACGCGAACAGTGTATATTATCTACTTATCATACATTCAGAAATAGTCAATCTTTGAACACTGCTACAATCTCCTAATCCAGAATATAACCAACAAACTTCAAATAGCAAAAAACTTATCCATAATCAAATTGAGATTCTTAATCAAGCTCAAAGTAGTACCTTTGGGGCAACAACGGTGGCAGCCTTGACCACAAGGCCGCGAAATGACCTCTTCTGTCCGAGAGGAGCAAAAGATGAGGTTTTGACCTGGGATGAAGATGTCCTCAGCCCATCAAACGAAATCAATTTCACTGAAATTGACGATGCACCTAACTGGGTAGTTGCCATTCTGCGCAAAACAAAACAAAAACAATCCAACCCCATCAACATTATACAGTTTCTAGGAACAAAAATTGAAACTCTACAGCAACAAAATTGAGATTTATGCTTACATAAAAGCTGGTCGGAGAGTTCGAGAGTAAGGAATAGGAGTGGGTAGAAATGGGGGAGTTGCAAGAGCAAGGGAGGAGTGGATAACAAAACCCTAGAAGCTTCTTGACCAAAACTAAACTCCTTGTGAGGAGGTTTTGTACAAAAGTATATAGAGGG
>JAAGWI010071295.1:0-11617 GCA_012274505.1 Galium porrigens var. tenue
TTTACATAGGGTCTTTAAGGATTTCAAGAAAATTATTCATTAATGCATTTAGCGAGGTTATTCATTTAGCCCCTTAGCCCAAGTCGGGACCGGAAAAAATTATTCATTTGTCGAGGTTATTCATTTATCGAACATTCATTTATCGAGATTTAATTGTACTTTTAAAACATTTTTTACAATTTTAATGAAATGAACAAGTGAAAAAGCGCGGCTAATGCACTAGAGAAACAACCACGCTTTCAATAGCACCCAGCCCAACCAAAAACATTAGCTCAACAAACAAACTGGAGTTTACAAGAGTGACTGAAGTTATTTCCGAGCCCGGGGTGGGCCCACCACCGGACTTCCCAAAGCTAAACGCTCATCAACTCTCCCTTCCTCGTACTCTCCGTTCGCCACTGATAAATCCAGCATTTCAAAACCCCAATCTGAAGCTTTCACCATTTTCATCGATCATTCAATTGCGAATTTGCGACCCAACTAAAGCAAAAGCATGGCATCGCTCACCTTCTCCTCCTCGATATCCACGCCGGCCCAAATCCGCCGTCTGTCGTCGCTCCCACCTCGCCCGTCCCGGCGGCCCAGGACGGTGCAGGCGAAGATCCGGGAGATTTTCATGCCGGCGCTCAGCTCCACCATGACGGAGGGTAAGATCGTGTCGTGGATCAAATCCGAGGGCGACGTGCTGTCCAAGGGCGAATCCGTCGTCGTCGTCGAGTCCGATAAGGCCGACATGGACGTCGAAACCTTTTACGACGGAATCCTCGCTGCCATTGTCGTCAGCGACGGCGAGACCGCTCCCGTTGGGGCCCCAATAGGGATTTTAGCCGAGACTGAGGATGAGCTTGAGGAGGCCAAGGCTAAAGCCCAGTCCCAGTCCCAACCTCAGTCCGCAGCACCGGTGGCGCCGCCTGCAGCCGCGGTTGCGCCACCGCTGGCTCCAGTTGCGCCACCCGCTGCCCCGGTTGGTGGGCCGAGGAAGATCGTGGCAACGCCCTTTGCTAAGAAGTTGGCGAAGCAGCATAAAGTGGATGTTAATAAGTTGATTGGGACGGGGCCGTTTGGGAGGATTACGCCGGAGGATGTGGAGAAAGCAGCCGGGATTACTCCAAAGGCTTCTAAACTGGTTGCTTCTCCAGCTCCGGTGCCTGTTGCTGCAGCTGCTCCGGCAAAGTCTCAATCTCCTGCGGCAGCTAGCATTCCAGGGGCTACTGTGGTGCCCTTTACGACAATGCAGTCTGCAGTGTCGAAGAACATGATGGAGAGTCTCACTGTGCCCACGTTTCGGGTGGGATATCCAATATCCACAGATAAACTTGATGCTCTCTATGAGAAGGTACATTTTTTAGTTTTTCTTTGAAATAGACCGTGGTCTTTTAATAATCAACAGCTGAAGAAGAGGTCCTTACTCTCTTTTCTTTAATAGTAATTTATTGGTTTCTTTTGATTGGAGTAGTGGGATTATAGAAAGATTTGATTTTGATGGGAAATTGAACAGGTTAAGCCTAAGGGTGTTACTATGACTGCCTTGTTGGCGAAAGCTGCTGCAATGGCTTTGGTTCAGCATCCAGTTGTGAACTCGACCTGTAAAGATGGGAAGAGCTTTACGTATAATAGTAATATCAATATTGCTGTTGCTGTGGCTATCAATGGAGGGTTGATCACTCCAGTTCTTCAAGATGCTGATAAGGTACGGTGCATTTGCCAAATGATATCTGTAGTTTTGCGAATGCTGATCGAGAAACTAGTAGTTGATGTTGATGTTGATGTTTTTGATTGTGTTGTGTAGTTGGATCTTTATTTACTGTCACAAAAATGGAAAGAATTGGTTGAGAAGGCTAGAGCAAAGCAGCTTCAGCCTCAAGAGTACAATTCGGGTACGTAAAAATCTTCTTTTTGTAGCTATATTCCTTTGAAATTGGTGTCTTATGGAATTTGATGGAATCAACTTTCTTGCTTTTTGCCTGTAGGGACTTTCACATTATCCAATTTGGGTATGTTTGGAGTTGATAGATTTGATGCCATTCTTCCTCCTGGACAGGTAGCGATTCGATAAAGCTTTTTTGTTTCCGTCTTTCATGCTGAGTTTTCAATTGTTTTGGGCAAGAAATTGTTGTTAGAAAATCTTGGAATTCATGTTCAGGGTGCTATCATGGCTGTTGGTGCGTCAAAGCCTACTGTTGTTGCTGATAAAGATGGATACTTCAGTGTTAAAAATAAGATGCCAGTAAGTAAAGTTTGGGTCCCATATTCTTGTATTTTCTATATACTGTATACGTATAACGTATTTAGGTATTTCTGGGGATATAGAACTAAATCTAAATATATTTTGATCTAAAAACCTCTCGTGTGAATTTCCCCTAATTGTGTAAGAATCAGACCTGTTTCTGTTTAACACAAACTGATATATCCTACTAGCATCCAAATATAATGTTTTTTTAGTTAAACCACCGTAGGTGGAGGGAAATTTTATTAGGCATCCCTAAGCCTTAATAAAGAACATAAAAGTAAAGTACAATAAACTCTAAAGTTCTAACAATTCTAAACCTTCTCTGTATTTGAAAAGGTGAGTAAATGCCAGGATAATGATGGGGGGAAAAGGGGACAAAAAAGATAATGTAGGTCTAATCTTCAAACGGGAAAAGGGGACAAAAAAGATAATGATCGGGAAAAGGGGACAAATATAATGTAGGTCTAGCGTTTAATTGATGAAAAGTAGTTTAGAGGCCTTCTCAAATTTGAATAGGTATATTGTGTTGAAAGAGGTATTCTTACCAGAACTCAATTTATAGCTGTAAAAATTAACAGTAGAAGAACTACACTTATATTTCTGTATTATTATATATTCGCTATTTAACTAGGCTGTGGATTTTTGATTCGAGTTGCCTTTTGTTTTGTTACTGTTCCCATAAAGAGTTGCTGAATTCCAGTAGTATATGAAATTAACTCGTAAAGAGTTGCTCTTTACTGATTGCCGGAAAACTGATGTGTGGAACGAGTTGCTCTTTGCTGATTACTGGAAAACTGATATGTGGACATTTTTACTTTGTCTAGGTGAATGTTACTGCTGATCACAGAATCATATATGGAGCTGATTTGGCTGGATTCTTACAGACCTTTGCTAAGATTATTGAAAACCCTGATAGCTTGACAATGTAGATCAATATTTAGGTTCCGCAAATTCCCCCCCATTTCAGTGGGGGTCCAAAAGTGAGAATTGCAGGAGTTTCAATAGTTTCTGGCAATGTTTTGGTTGGTTGTACTTGTACTTCATTCATTACCTTTACAGCAAAGTGTGTGGCGCATAATCATTTAGGAGCAATTTTTGGGAAGAATGTGATCGAATTGTTACATAATGTTGAGTTGTTTGTATGGACAAAAGAGTTCGTTGTTAATGCAAATTTCTTCTTCACTGCTAGTTTCTAATGTCGCAAAAATCTATCAGATATTGGTTACTTTCTTGGCTAGGCATGATTATCATGTACATAAACCTATCATACAACATCAAACCTTAAAATGCTGCTTGTCCTCCTGCTTTCTAATAATACACTTAATACTGTATCATTGCTTCCAAAATCTGTGTTTATTCCCAGCTGAGGGCTCTGGTATCTATGGCGAACAGGAAGAAGATAAACAAGGGGAGAAAACTACAAAATTTCACCAATCCAAGGTGATATTTCGCTTGATGTATAGCATATCGATGTACTCTATAACTGGACCAGAAGCTTTAATATATCTTCTCATCACCTTCCCTGCTGATTCATCTGCAATTCACTAACCACTGTCAGAACATTTTGAATTCTAGTTTACTCGAAAGGAATATGTTAGTATGTCAGAATTGGTTCTGTTAATCTTACTTGTTTCATTCAGTCTCTCTAGAAGCTGGTCCCTTGTCGGCAAGGCGCACATTCCTGCTGAAACAGCAGTTCTTACTGGCCATGAATGGAACGGCGCACAAACTTCCCCGTAAGCTACTGAAGCAGCTTCCTTTAAAGATCCAAACCTAAAATCCCATAAACAACTTAGGTAAACACCAAGAAAGAACCACTTAAAGTGACAAAAACGAGGTTTAATGAGCAAAACCGTGGTTTCTAAGCACAAGGGCTCCTAAAACCGCAGTTTTATGACCAAAACCGCAGATTTGTAGGATGGGTCTTTAACATTGGATAACATGATTAATGCAAAATGCACAAACACAAGGAAACAAACATACTCTACTGATAAAAAGTTCTGAAATATGGCTCGAACAAGATCAAGGCCCTGTCTGACCCTCCTCAGTTTACGCGAAAGGCTGCCTTGATTTTTCACCGTATTTGTTACCATGTCCGTTTCAATTATGGTTGGCAATGTTCCAAATGTCTCCGAAGCCTCTTGAAGATCCCGCAACTGAAACATTCAATCACATTCATCAATTAGAAACTTCTCAAAGACAAAACATCCTAGGTTAAACAAACAAAATCTATTTCAGAATTTTTGATCAAATCTTGCGAAGAACACTAACCTTGGAACAATATTCCATTTCTGCAAATTTAAATGCAATCCCCAAGCAACCAAAGAGTACAGCAACATGAGAACTTGCATCACAAAAGGACTTCAAGTCAAGATCGAAATCGCCACCTCCCTTCGACTTTATCAAATCACACAGTCCCTCAAAAGCCTCTGCAATCGCACATAAAGGCGTCTGTGCCGATTCGGCATCGCCGAAAACATCATCTTCATCATCCATGGCCATGGAAATCTTTCCTCCCCCTCTTCTTCGAAAACTAGTATTATCCGGCGATTCTCTAGCTTCCACTTTCTTGGAACCCCTTCAAATGATCAACAACAACAATAAAAACCCAGATCTTAAACAATCTTAATGAATCAAAAACAGAGGAATAATTAGTGGAAAAATAAGAAGGGAGAAAAAAAGAAAGAAAGAAAGGCATACTTTTCTCTGTAGTTTTTTCCGATCGAATTGAGGAGAGAGTGGAATTTGGGGGCCATTGTTTCTCGGAGTCAGCTAAGATCGCGGCGGTCTACAAAATTGTGGTTAATTTGGGAAAAATTGGTGTATTTTGTAATCGGAAGAGAAAACCTTTGGGAGTTTGGAATATGAACCGACATGAGTTTAGAAAGTCGATTCGTTATCTAATTTGGCGCCACGGGTCGCTATTCTTGACCGGCCTATTTTTTCAAAGTCAAGGTTGCGTAGGAATGGCAATTTATTATGGGACTCGTGTTAAATTGTGAATTCGATTCGGAATATTTTTTAAAAGGAAACGAATGGATTGACGTTGAAATTAAAAGGTTTAATTAATTAATAAATAAATAAGTGGTATATCTCGCGGGTCGATCATACCCATTTATACTGTTTTTATCTTTTTTCACATATTTTATCCTTAATTATTCATCATTTACTTGCTTGTTCTCCCTCCAATTTTTTTAATTTTGGCATACTTTCATTTTTGGATGGTTTTTTTAATTTTGGCATACTTTCTATTTTTGACAGACTGGATAGGCTGTCAGATAGAAGATTGTCTTCTCTTAACGTGTGCAATACAGTTGTGCTTCTCAGAAAACATGAATATTCCAAAGAGTTTTCTCTTGATCGGATGTATTTTCTCAGGAAACTCATTTTATCCAAAGAGTTTTATCTTGCACAGCTTCTCAGGATCGGATGTATTTTTTCTATTTTTTTTTTGAAAATTCTTCGGTTGAGTGTATGAATAAATTTCGGATGTCTCAATTTCATTGCCTAAGTTTAACAAGTTGAATAGCAACGATTGCCAACTTGCCACTACAGATGACGCGAACAGCAACGATTGTTGTTGTGGAGTGCATAAATAGAATTGGGACTACTAATTTTAGCAAATACGGCCAATCCCGTGTTGACGTACTAGTATAATTTTAGCAAATATATTTATTTTCATTATAATTTTAGCAAAATATTATTCTTTTTTTCAAGAAGTAAAAGAGTGTCATGAATGTTATCATAAAAAATAAAGTATTGTTTGAATCGACTACGTAGTGAGGTACGAGACTAACAAATCCCCGTTGTACAAGTTTTGAGGTTAAAATATAAACATTTAATTTTTGACGCAATAGTGAAAACCTGCCAAAAATACAGGGAATGTATTCCAAAAATGCAGGGAATGTATTGCAAAAATGTACATATAACTTCATTTTCTCCCCTAATTCTTCCGGCGACCTTTCCACCCTTATCAGTGACGGTGGGTACTTTGGTGGCGGATTGGCAGTTTGCGGCGGGTACACGCCATCCTTTTGTGGCAGAGGTGGTTGATAAGCAGGTTGCGGCGGGTACGTGGCATTGGTTCCCGCCGGATCAGGATATGCAAAAATTAGCTCATGTGCTGGTGGCGGAGGCGGCGCTGGAGCAGAGATTCTCACTGAATTTGTATGACAAATTGAGCTGACCCTCTAGCTTGCCGCTGAGTTTCCTAACTTGGTAGCTGACGAACTGCGGCTTGTCGGCGGCGCCGGGGGAATCGAAATGCTCTTTCACTGAAACGTGGACTTCTCCGCCAAGGGCCCTTTTGCTGATGATCTTGAAGACCAAAGTGAGGCGGTTATGGTGGGCAGGGGTTGGTGTCTTCATGCAAGCAGCGGTTCCGCGCCGCCCTCAACCAAAATAACGACGTAGACGTTCATCTTGCTGGATCAGGTTGATCTTGTTAAGCTCCTCGGTAATCTTGAGCGTTATGGACTTCATGATTGATTGTTGCAAATTTCTTGATCAATTCGTAGATAGAGATTTGATTGAAGCAAAACTGAAGACTTTGGCAATCTGGAATTGCTGATCTGGTGTGATTACAATATGACTTTGCAGCCAATCTAGTGTGATTCCGCTAATATGGTGTGATGCACTATGACGGTGAGGTTTGCGCACCGGTAATGATATGAGGTTTAGGCCGATGGTTATGAGGTATGGGCCGACATTGAGGTTTGGGACGCCGGCGTTGAGGTTTGGGTCGATGACGGTGAGGTTGTGGTCGTAAGTGATGAGTTTTGGGTTGACGGTGATGATTTTTGGGCATTGACAATAATATGGTTTGTGCCGATGGTGATGAGGTGTGGGCCGGTATTGTGGTCGTTGGCGGTGAGGTTGCAGTCGTCGGTGATGAGTTTAATTTTGGTCATCGATGATGATGTTTGGGTAGCCAACATTGAGGTTTGGGCCGACATTGACGTTTGTGTCGCCGACATTGAATTTTAGGTCGCAGGCGTTGATGTTTGGGTCGTTGGCATTGATGTTTTATCATCGAGTCACATCTTAGAGAATTGAATACACTGATTGTATTATGTTATCTATTTGATACATTTAAATTGTAATTTGATTGTAACATCTTGATTAGATATTGATTTAGTGAACATATTTTTCTTATGAAAAAGGCTTGGTCGGGGTGTTAGAATAACAATGTGCTGGTGGACATTGTTTTGGTCGGAGCTGGCATCTCTCACTAGTTCCAACCTCAGAATCATGCTCGCATTTTATTAACGATGATTTTCTTTTCAAATGCCGTGCAACTTCCATTATCAACGACGATCTTCTTTTTAATTTTCGTTAATATTTCTTTTCTAGTGTTGTCCTTCTCCTCCCCACTTTTCTTCATTCTTCCATTTTTTCTTTTCCTTTTCTCACATTTCTTCATTCTCACATTTCTTCCTCTTCTCTATTTTTCCTCCCTCCCATGCCCACTCATCCTAACCCCCTCCATGCTCACCTCGCTAGAGCCATTACCGTCTATCCAAAAGAGGCCTGGTTGGGGTGTTACAATAACAATGTGCGGGTGGATGATGTAGATGAGCATCGTTTTGGTCAGAACTTCCATATGTCTCTAGTTCCAACCTCAGAACCATGCTAAGATTTAATTAACGATGATTTTCTATTCAAACGCCATGCAATCTTTTCAACTGCTGCTAATAATTATTCTCTTGCGTTCTCCTTCTCCTCCTCACATTTTTTTTCATTCTTCCTATTTTTCTTACTATTTCTCTCATTTCCTTTTCTTCATTCCCGCTTTTCTTTCTCTTCTCCATTTTTTCCTCCCTCCTGCCCCCTTATCCCCACCCCGCTAGAGCCACCCCGATCTGTCGACAAGATGAAATTGTAGGTCAAATGTAGATTTGATTTTGTTAATTTTGGTGTTTGTTGGATGTTGATGGTGGTTGTGTCAATTGAAGATAGTGGTAGTAGTGTACTCATGTTGATTAGGGGTAGTAGTGTGATGTCTAGAGTCGGTGTTGATTGATGGTGATGTTGTTGTTGGTGTCGACCGACGGGTGATGTCGTGTTGATTAGGCATACACACAAAATTATCAATCGTCTTTTACCAGCTAATATAATTACCTCCTTTTTTCTTTTATTTTTGTTACAAAACTCGTCACAAATTTCCAATTTTGAACTGGTTTACACCCGTGTGCATTGCAGTGGCTGCTCTAGTTTTATAGTAGTGGTCACAACCCTAATCCTAATCGTCGAGGATTAATGCAAAACTAAAGATTGACCAACTGAATTTGCAACAATATATTGATTGTTATTGCTTAAACCTTACGTCCGGATGGAAAAATCTTTTCTACCCCATTGGGGTACTGCCCCATGGGGTAGAAGACAAAAAAAAAAGGCAAAAAAGGAAGGGGAAAGGAAGTAAAAATAAAGGAAGAAGGGAGGGGGCCCCCTGAATAGTGCTAATTTTTGCCAAAAAAGGCAATGAGGCAATGCCCCATTGGTGCACCTCAACCGCGGCCCGTTCGGACTGTCACGTCACAATGTAACCAGTAATACACTAATGATAGAGAGGGATAATATGGAAAATTATTCGTTGACACCCGGGTGTCACTTACACCCTCCATGAGTGACCAATGAGAATGGAGGAAAAAAAAAAAGGAAGTAAGGGGGGCCCCTGCATAGTGCTAGTGGGGCCCACCTCTAGGGAAACTATTCAGGGAATGATGTGGCAAGCTTATTTGGCAAGACACATCACATTTATTTATTTCCTCCTTAATTAACTTAATTTCTGTTTCTATTTTTTTTTTCACTTCTCCGCCGCCCAATTTCTCTACAGCTTGCCACCAATTGCTAAAATTTTCACAAATCGGGAATAATTATTTAATCCAATCTCTCCCTGTGCCGTGGAGAGAGGATGGGGACGAAGATCAGTCAGTGGGGCCGCGACACCTTCCTCTACAAGCAGATGCGGCGGCGGCGATTCCGACAAGATTAAGGCGTTGCGGTGGTTTCAGGGAGAGAGCTACACCAGTACATGGATCCAGATAACATGTTACTTATCGCCGCTGTAAAGAACAATGAAGGTGAACAATATCAACATGACTGAAACAGCTGAAAACTTCATATTTTCCACTCAAAACAAATTATTAATAGCTGAATGAATTATGAAGGAGTTTATATACCTCTTAATTTGTGAGAATTATGTGGATTCACTATCCTGTTTATATAGGCATCATCTAGATCCATGTCCGGTACATACATATATATATATATATATATATATATATATTTGTGTGGCAATGATAGCATAAAGGATCCCAAGAGCATGTTATTTATATGAAGGCGTTGTGTATTTGACCATTCCTAATAATGGAGTAGTAAAGGAAAGGTAGAATAGATTCATTATTGATTTATATTTTGTATTATTGTATATCTTGACTCCTGTATAAATATCAATACACACAACCACAATAAGTGTGAGTTTTACATTCTGTCATAGTATCAAAGCACCTTAACATCAAGATGATTCAGGGGCCACTTACGAAGAGTGGAAAGAGACAAAATAGTACGAACCGTGGAAGTCTTGATAACTGAACTAAAGGTATGATCGTAATCAAACCCTGTAAGCTGAGAATAGCCCTGAGCAACAAGCAGTGCCTTATGACGTTCAACCAAACCATCAACGTGATACTTCGTGCAAAAAACTCATTTTGAACCAACCACATTACGAGAAACAAGGTCCAATGTCTGCTGAGAACGTAACGCTTCCATCTTAGAATCCATATCCGAAACCCAATTTGGATCCTTAAGAGATAAATTCAAGGTTCAGACTGAGCAAGCAAGGCATTCAAAAACCTCAAAATCAGAAAAATCCCTTTCCTTACGGGAACCAGTCTTATTACGGGTCAGCATGTGGTGACGATTAAGAATCGGAGAGGCATGAACTGAAAAAGGAGGCGATGAATCTGAATAATCTGAATCTGACAACCGAGATTAGTCCTGCTCTCGGTTGGGGTCTTGGTTGGAGGCAGTAGAGGCATAATCTGGCACTCGATCTCGGTTGGGGTTTCGGGTCTCCGGTGAAGGCAGACAGGGGCAAATCTGGCACCCGATCTCGGTTAGGGTTTTGGTTGGAGGTAGAAGGTTCTGAATTGGAACTCGACTGATCTCTGTTGGATGATGGCTGGGTCTCAGTTTGGTGTCGGTTGGAAGCTGAACCCAACGAGGCACACCCGGAACCTACAGAGCAATCACAAAAGGGAGAAGCTGGCGGTAAGCGGGCATAAGGCAATACTTAGGAGACCATTGAAACATCCTCACCAAGCAACACAATCCGATGAATGTCTGAAGAAGATTTGTCAAGAACCTCATAAGAAACACAATTAGGTTCCAAAATCGCCGATACATCCAAAGAAGATAAAAAAGATGAATCACCCAAGCGAGCTACCGCAAAGAAGGTCTCATTAAACCTAGCATGGCGAGTAAGATATTCCTTCTTCGAGATAGGATTAAAACATCTATAACCTTTGTAATGAGAGCTATAACCTAAGAATATGCATGGCAAACTACGCGGAGCCAACATATGAACACAATACGTGTGCAAATATGGAAAAACACGACAACCAAAAGGATGAAAATTTGAACAGTCAGGCGGCTAACTATAAACCATAGAGTATGGAGACTCACCAGACAGCACCGGAGTGGACTAACGATTAATGTTAAAGACAACAGAAGAGAATGCATCATACCAGAAAGAATGATCTAGGCTAGAATAATATAGCTTCGAGAGACCCATCTTAGTAATGTGACGATGCTTACGCTCAGCATGACCATTCCGTTCCGGTGTGTATGGACAAGAAATCTGGTGATAGATGCCATTCTGAAAAAATGAGCACGCATGCGATTATTGACAAATTGTTTACCACCATCACTCTGGAAAACCTTGATACGAGAGGAGAACTGATTCTCTACCAAGGCCTCAAATTGAAGATAAGCCTTCATAAACTCTGACTTGCGCTGAAGGGGGTAGAGCCAAGTAAACCGAGAATAGTCATCAACAAAAATCACATAATATGAATAACCATCACAAGAGGCAGCATGAGAGGGTCCCCAAAGATCAGTATGAACCATATCTAGTATAAAAGGTGCGCGTTAATTATTATCGCTAAACGAGACGCTTGCCTTTAGCCATCTCACAAAATGAACATAAATGAGGCTTAGGTAGAATGCTAGTAACTGACAAATGTCCTGACTTATTCAAAGAAGAAATAACACTAAAAGGAACATGTCCTAAACGACTATGCCATAGCTCGAAAGAGGCCTTGGCTTTATTTGACTTGACAAAAGACAGCAACGCAGCACCACCATGATCCAAAACATAGAGACCAC
>JAAGWI010071493.1:0-11581 GCA_012274505.1 Galium porrigens var. tenue
GCGATGGTTTTGGGGATTCCACTTATAATATCCCTCCGTCTACGATGGTTTAATAAAAAAAGAAGAAGAAGGTAATGGGTGCCTATTATTCCCACCACCAACGATGATTTTTATCTTTTAAAAAAAAAAAGAGAAGCTATTTTGAAAGGAAAAAAAAAGCTATTTTGAGAGAAAAGCCGAACCAAAAAATAGAAGAAGAAAAGGTAAACAAAAAACAAATTAGGTGTTTTAATGAAAAAAGAAAAGGAAAAACATAAAGGCAAACAGTACATCACCGTCTCGCCTCTTCTTCCAAACCTCCATTCTTCCTTCACCGTCGACGTTATTCTGAAACAGTATAATTTTGAAGGTACATTCCAAATTTCCAACATCTCAAATAATGCTAAATTGAGATAGGCGGTGTTTGAATGTTCTTAACCCTATTTGATCGATACATGTGAAAGAATCTTATGATCCGATTTCTCCAATTTTTATATAGGGAAGACAATTTGCTGAATTTGCTCAACAAATTATGCTTTTTCATTGTGTTCCCAATTCACACAAACACATTACTTTCATAATGCATGCACATAAAAGTACCCTTTTTGACGTACAAATGCAGAATAAGTTCTGGGGTTTGTTTTGATTGTGATGTTTTGCGGTATTTCAGTTGTGCTGGCGGTGGCGGCATTGGCTCTTCTTGCAGTGTGTATTTGTTCTAAATGTATGCATAGAGGCATACCATCCTAAGAAGAGGTTTTATATTGGCTGTAAACCTACGAAAAGAAATCCTAGACTGAGGTAAATTCCAATGATTGGCTTCACAATGAGTGTGCTTTCTCAGAGTGATTGCAATTTTGTGAAATCTGTTTTCTTTTATCTGGCTCATGAGTTGGCTTTTTTGAAAGGAGGGCTGATCACTTTTTGCTTTTCTTCCAAGAAGTGCCACTTGTTTTTCAAATAAGACATTTCTTTAGAGTTTGCCCAACATCAAACCTTCAAGCTTGACTCGTAATGAAGTATTATTTGTCTACTTGTGTTAATTAGAGGGGAAATCAGTTTCCCCAGGAGTGCTCTTGCTCTTTTTTTTCTTCAAAAAAGCCATATTCTTAGAGTTTATCGAACACCAAAACCTGTTAGCCGATAAAAGTATAGCGACTTATAATGAAGTCTGGTATATTGCTGTTTGCAATTTTGCCTGTTTGTGTTGATGAAAAATAGTACTTGTGATAATTTCAGTTGGATGACTTGTTTTGCATGGAATTGATTAATTCAAACTTGAAGGGAGAGTTGTGATTTCTAGAAAATGTCAAAGTCTGCAGCATCTCCTGAAACTATAAATCACAAGGCTCCAGCTTCCTCTCAAACCAACAGGTCAGTGTTGTACTTTGCATGTGAATAACTCGTAATCCTACATGTATCTGGATTATTGAATCTTTCCATTGTTACCTTTTGTGAGCAGGGAATCAAATGGAGCTGGAGCCTCAGAATTGGATGATCCTGAAAGAACAATGTCCAGAGTTGCTAAGTTCATTGAGCAACTACATGGAAGCAAGTCATCACCACATGAGAAGGAGCTTGTTACAGCCCATTTGTTGGGCATTTGCAAATCAAGAAAGGAAGCCCGGCTGCTTATTGGATCGCATAGCCAAGCAATGCCCTTGTTCATATCCATCCTCCGAAATGGTACTAATTTGGCAAAGGTTAACGTAGCAGCTACGTTGAGTGTTATGTCTAGAGAGGAAGAATTGAGGGTGAAGGTGTTACTTGGGGGATGTATCCCTCCTTTACTGTCTCTTTTGAAGTCAGAATCAATTGAAGCAAGGAAGGCAGCTGCAGAGGCCATATTTTCTGTTTCTTCTGGAGGTCTGTTGCACGATCATGTTGGAATGAAAATTTTTGTCTCAGAAGGAGTAGTGCCCAGGCTATGGGAGCAGCTGGACCCCAGAAGAAAGCAGGACAAAGTGGTAGAAGGATATGTCACAGGTGCTTTGAGAAATCTTTGTGGGGAGAAAGATGGTTACTGGACTGCAACTCTTGAGGCTGGTGGTGTGGATATTATTGTGAAGCTTCTTTCTTCAGACAATTCAGTTGCTCAATCTAATGCTGCTTCTCTCTTGGCCAGAGTTATTCTGGCATTTAGTGATAGCATCCCTAAGCTAATTGCTTCTGGAGCAATCAATGCTTTACTTAGTCTCTTGGGGCAAAAAAATGATGTTTCTGTACGCGCCAATGCTGCTGATGCTTTGGAAGCTCTCACATCCAGATCAACTGAGGCTAAGAAATATATAGTTGATGGTCAGGGAATACCAATACTTATTGGGGCCATTGTTGCTCCATCTAAAGAGGCTATGCAAGGAGAAGGAGGACAAAATCTTCAGCAACATGCAACAAAAACTTTGGCCAATATATGTGGTGGGGTATCTGCATTTATACTTTATCTCTCAGAGCTTGCTCAGTCTCCAAGATTATCTGCTCCTGTAGCTGACATCATTGGAGCACTTGCTTATTCTCTTATGATTTTTGAGCCAAATTCTGAGGAGAAAAGCTTAGATGCAACTGTGATAGAAAAAATCCTGATTATGCTTTTAAAACCCCGGGATAATAAGCTGGTACAGGAACGCCTTCTAGAAGCCATGGCTAGTTTGTATTCAAACGTACATTTGTCAGAAACAGTCACCCACCCAGAAGCCAAAAAGGTGCTAACAGGGCTCATAACAATTGCTTCTGGTGATGCACAAGAATCTTTGATACTTTCTCTAATAAATTTATGCTGTGAGAATGTGGGTATCTGGGAGGCTATTGGAAGAAGAGAAGGAATTCAGCTATTAATATCATTTTTGGGTTTGTCCAGTGAACAGCACCAAGAATATGCTGTTGTATTGCTTAGGATCCTTACAGACCAATTTGATGACAGCAAATGGGCAATTACTGCTGCTGGTGGCATACCTCCCCTTGTACAGTTGTTAGAAATGGGATCTCAAAAGGCTAGGGAAGATGCTGCAAATGTACTTTATAATTTGTGCACCCACAGTGAAGATATTCGTAATTGCGTGGAAAGTGCTCAAGCTGTTCCAGCATTTTTGTGGCTTCTTAAGAATGGTGGATCAAAGGGACAGGAAACTGCTGCCAAGGTCCTCAAGATGCTTATTCAGGCAGCGGATTCAGTGGTTATTAATCAATTAATGATATTGCTCTTGGGCGACTGTCCAAGCTCAAAAGAGCACATAACCAAGGTTCTGGGTCATGTACTTGGTGTAGCATCATATAGTGACCTTGTGCAAAATGGTGCTGCAGCTAATAAAGGATTGAGGTCACTTATCCAGGTCCTTAGTTCCACTAATGAAAGAAACCAAGAGTATGCTGCTTCTGTGCTGGCGGACTTATTCTGCAGTCGTCACGATATTTGTGATAGTCTCGCGACAGATGAGGTAGTTGCACGGTGCAAAAAGCTTTTGGCTAGCAATACTCAAGGCATTGCAACTCAGTCTGCTCGTGCCTTGGGAGCTTTATCTCGCTCCTCAAAGACCAAGTCTTTAACCAAAAAGTCTTATATTGATGAAGGGGATGTTAAGCCTTTGATTAAGATGGCAAAGACATCGTCAATTGATTCTGCAAAAACTGCAGTGGCTACGCTGGCCAATTTATTGTCAGATCCCCAGGTAGCAGCTGAGGCACTGTCAGAAGATGTTGTTTCAGCTTTGACAAGAGGTTTGGGAGAAGGCTCACTGGAGGGAAAGAAAGAGGCAACCCGTGCACTCCACCAATTATTAAGGCATTTTCCAGTAGCTGACGTACTCACGAATAGTGCTCAGCGTCGGTTTACTGTTCTTTCAATTCTTGATGCCATAGATGAAATGGATACAGACTGGAATGATGTTCTTGAAGCTTTAGATGTTGTGGCTCAATTGGCAAGGACTAAACAACGTGTAAGTTTTGATTATCAGCTCTGGTCTACTCTTACCGATGCTCCATCAGCTATTGAGGTGCTTGTAAAGTGCCTGTCTGAGGGACCACCTGAGGTCCAGGACAAGGCAATAGAAATACTCTCTAGACTTTGTGGGGATCAACCAGCAGCTCTTAGCAATTCGTTGATACAAAGGTCCAGGTCCATTAGTGCATTAGCTAACCGAATAATGAATTCATCTAGTCTGGAAGTGAGAGTTGGGGGAGCAGCATTGCTCATATGCGCTGCCAAGGAGCATCGGGTTCAGTCAATAGATGTACTTGATGTGTCTGGCTACTTGAAACCTCTCATATATGCTCTTGTAGATATGATAAAAGAGCAGTCCAGTTGTAGCTTGCTAGAGATTGAAGTTAAGCCACCCAGGGGATTCACTGAAAGAAATAGTTTCCAGGAAGGATATGACTTTAGTATTCCTAATCCGTCTACTGTTTTAGGAGAAACTGTTGCTTTGTGGTTGCTATCTATCCTGTCTTCGTATGATGTGAAGAACAAACTAGTAGTAGTTGAGGCTGGTGGACTGGAGGCTCTTTATGATAAGCTAGGATCATTCAGCTGTAATCGGCAGGTATGTCTGAGATTTTGCTTTGTGACGGAGTTCTTCTGAGATCCTGTAACACTTTGTATTTTATAAGATGAGATCAAGCATGCAATGATTTTAAAAAAATGTAATTTTAGACGTCTTTGTATGCTGTATTTGCTGAAATTATTTTGTGATTACATTTCCTGAATTTTTCGTAAGACATCAAAACGAATTGACAAGAATTACGATCATTTGCTGGCTGACATGGAAATAAGGGTTATAATATGAATTTCTGTGTATAATCATCTTGTACTGTAACTTTAACAGTGTAGCAGAGTCCTGCATTCCTGTCTGCACTTTGTAGTCAAGACGAGAAGCAGTTTTTGTGAGTCCCTTTGTAAGTAACAAGAAATCCTTAGTGCATGCATAAAGTGCCAGCTCTATGGAGGATGTTGTGAAACAGTTCTGATGATATATTGATCTAGCATTTTGTTCTCGCATAATTACATTTATAGTTTTGTTTTATTGAAAACACAAATTAATGAATCTTCTTGAACTCAGACACATATCTTAGCGAGTTTGATTCCTGATCCAGGATACTGAATAAGCTTATTCATTGAAATGCTCATTACAGGCAGATTTTCAAGATGCAGAGGGCATGTGGCTTACTGCTTTACTTCTTGCTATCTTATTTCAAGATGAGGGCATTGTGAATTCCCCAGGAGCCTCAAAATTCATACCTTCATTTGACATTCTATTGAAGTCGGAGGAAGTGACTGACAGATTTTTTGCTGCCCAGGCAATAGCTAGTGTAGTTTCCCATGGTAACAGGGACATAAATCTTGTAGTCGCAAGCTCTGGTGTTGTTGCTGGTTTAATTGGCCTACTTGGTCACATTGAATCGAGTATGCCAAATCTCCTTGCTTTATCTGAAGACTTCTCATTGGTCAGAAACCCTGATCAAGTTGTTCTAGAACTCCTTTTTGAGATGGACGATGTGAGAATTGGTTCTATTGCTCATAAAAATATTCCTCTGTTAGTTGATTTGCTGAGACCAATGCCAGATAGACCTGGTGCACCACCATTTGTTGTTCGGCTTCTGACTAAAATTGCAGATGGAAATGATGCTAACAAGTCAGTGATGGCAGAAGCAGGGGCGTTAGATGCTTTGAGCAAGTACATGTCCTTGAGTCCCCAGGGCTTAAATGAGGCTGCAATTTCTGAGTTATTGGAAATACTATTCAGCAATCCGGATCTTCTTCACTATGAAGCAACAATTAGTTGCACCAACCAGCTGATTGCTGTTCTTCATTTGGGTTCAAGAAGTGCAAGATATAGTGCTGCTAAAGCTCTTGATGGGCTTTTTGATTCAGAAGAGGTCAGGAACTGTGAAGGATCACCACAAGCAATTCAACCTTTGCTTGATATGCTTAGTTGTACATCAGTGAGAGAACAAGCAGCAGCTCTTGCTGCTTTGATAAAGCTGACCTCACACAATAGCTCCATTGCAGCCCTAATGGCAGATGCTGAAGGAAATCCTCTTGGCAATCTTCTCAAAATTATTTCTTCTCTTTCTTCATTCGAATTGAAAAGTAATGCTGCAGAACTATGTGCTGTGCTTTTTTGTGACGCAAAAGTCAGAGAAATGCCCATTGCTGCAGATTTTATAGAACCCCTTATGTCACTGATACAGTCAGGATCTGATAAAGCTGTCGAATCCGGTCTTTGTGCTTTTGAAAAAATGTTGGATGATGAACAACTTGTGGAACTTGCTTCAGCATATGATGTTGTAGGTCTTCTTGTTCATCTGGTTATAGGCTCGAATTATCGGCTTATTAATGCAAGTATTTGTGCTCTCATTAAGCTGGGAAAAGACAGGACTCCTCGCAAAGTTGACATGGTTGATGCTGGAATAATTGACAATTGTCTTCAGATTCTATATGCTGCACCCAGTTCACTATGTTCAACAATTGCAGAACTTTTCCGCATTTTGACTAATAGTAGTGCCATTTCAAAGAGCCCAGTTGCTGAGAAAATGGTGGAGCCTCTGTTCACGATGTTGCTCCGGTCAGATTTTAACTTGTGGGGACAGCATAGTGCCTTGCAAGCACTTGTTAATATATTAGAGAAACCTCAAAGTTTGGCAACCCTGAAACTTACTCCTAGCCAAATTGTTGAGCCACTGATTACATATCTGGAATCTCCATCACAAGCTATCCAACTACTAGGCACAGATCTGCTATTCCATCTGCTTGAACAAGAGTATTTTAAGCAAGATATAGCAACACAAAATTTGGTTGAGCCCCTTGTACATCTTACAGGGGTAGGGGTCCTTAGTTTGCAGCAAGCTGCAATAAAGGTGTTAAAACATCTCTCACTGAGCTGGCCAAAAACTGTAGCTGATGCTGGTGGGATTTTTGAGCTTTCTAAGGTTATCATTCAAGATGAACCTGAACCACCGAACACGTTACTGGAATTAGCTGCCCTCGTTCTCTCTAATATTCTGCGTTCTAATCTTGATTATTACTTCAAAGTTCCATTGGTTGTTCTTGTTAAAATGCTAAACTCCTCTCGAGAGAGCACTGTAACAACTGCTCTTAGTGCTCTGGCTGTTCAAGAAAGGAATGATGCTGCAGCTGCTGAACTGATGGTGGAAGCTGGTGTTGTGGATGCTCTTCTAGATTTGTTAAGATCTCATCAATGTGAAGAAGCATCCGCAAGACTGCTTGAAAGTTTATTTAACAATGCACGGATACGAGAGATGAAGGTTTCTAGGTATGCTATTGCACCTTTGGCACAATATTTGCTGGATCCACAAACTCGATCACAGTCAGGTAAGCTACTTGCAGCTCTGGCTCTTGGTGACCTCTCTCAGCATGAAGGACTGGCCAGAGCCAGTGATTCTGTTTCAGCTTGTCGGGCATTAATAAGCTTGCTTGAAGATCAACCAACAGAAGAAATGAAAGTGGTGGCAGTTTGTGCATTGCAAAACTTTGTTATGCGCAGTCGAACCAATAGGAGAGCTATTGCTGAAGCTGGAGGCATTTTGGTGATTCAGGAAATGCTTTTGTCTGCTAATGCAGACATTGCCGCCCAGGCTGCACTGCTAGTCAAGTTTTTATTTTCAAATCATACACTCCAGGAATACGCATCAAATGAGCTGATTAATTCTTTGACAGGTGAGATTCAATTGTTTTCCATTTTATCATTCTGTAATTAATAATGGATATATCTAAGCATCTCAAAAGTAAATTAGGTAATTTTCAACTTAGCAGGTGCCTGTATGTTAATGGGGCACACACTCTATCATAAGCAGTTCTCAAAATAGTAGTTCACCCTTTGCATTTCCTTCTGACATCAATACAAATTTTAATTTATATACAGGTGCTTTGGAGAAGGAGCTGTGGTCCACTGCAACTATTAATGAAGAGGTTTTAAGGACCATACATGTTATATTTGTCAACTTTCCCAAGCTTCATATTTCGGAGGCAGCCACTCTGTGTATCCCCCATCTTGTAGCAGCACTTAAATCAGATAATGAGGCTGCACAAGATTCTGCATTGAACACATTGTGCTTATTGAAACAGTCTTGGTCATCCATGCCGATTGATATGTCAAAATCCCAAGCAATGGTTGCTGCTGAGGCCATTCCAGTTCTGCAAAGGCTTATGGACACTTGCCCACCAAGTTTCCATGACAGAGCAGACAGCCTTTTGCAGAGTTTACCAGGTTGCTTAACTGTTACAATTAAACGTGCAAACAACCTAAGGCACCTGATGGGAGGCACTAATGCGTTTTGTCGGTTGACCATTGGAAATGGTCCGGCAAGGCAAACAAAGGTATGTTTACTTGTCAATGGGAAATAAATAGATTGCCTTTTCAGTCCATAAATTTTGGTGGAGTTTATTGGCTTCATTACTTGATGAATTGGTGCTTTGTCGGGACTATGAGTAAATGGCTAAAGATTATCTTCTATGTCAGCCTCAGGCTTAATTTTTACATCCATCGTAGATCTTTCAACATGTAATTTTCATACGTGAATTGTTTAGAAGAAAAAACTACAATTCTTGATATTGAAAGAAAAAGTAATTATAGTCACGGTGTAGACTCTTTTATTGAATTATTACAGTGCTTTTGATGTATTGACATGATAGTGTTGAACTAGATCTTTCAAAAATGACCGTTTCTTCTGTCCAAATTCCGCCCCATTCATGCTAACCTATTTGTTGAGAAATCGCGCTGTACTTCACACCAAACGAATACAGTTTTCTTACCGTTTTGTTCTTAGGTAGTGAGCCACAGTGTCTCTCCAGAATGGGAAGAAAGTTTCACTTGGGCCTTTGATGTACCGCCAAAGGGCCAAAAGTTGCATATAATGTGCAAAGGTAGAAGTACTTTCGGAAAGGTAATAATCTTTATTTTTCTTGTTCTTTTTCGGTATTTAAGCCCATCTGCCAGTTGATCATGGAACAAAAGTAGCTGCAGTGTGATTCTGTTACAGAAGTAAAATGATATTTTGCTCGTCATTAGATTGTATTCAATTTTTGTGCCATTTTCTTTTGTTGCTGTTTTGACACCTGACATTGCATGTCTTTCACAGACATCTCTAGGGAGTGTAATGATTCAGATTGACAAAGTTGTGAGTGAAGGGACATACAGTGGTGAATTCAGCTTAAGACATCAAGCTCGCAACAAAAACAGTTCATCGCGGTCAAGAACAATAGAAATTGATATCACTTGGTCCAATAGGTTATCAGATAAAAGTGAGTAAAGGAGTTCAAGTTGACCCTACGATAACTAAGGGCACACCTCAGTGGTCCTGATTGGCTGCTGAAAAAGTCGCACCACAGGGGATTGGAAAAGATAGACTGGTCAGTGATTGCAGTTATCCTATGCATTTCTGCAGAATGTGAAGTTGGTATCTCAAATAAGTAATGCTAGCTTTGTTTGATGTATATTCTTGAAATACTTGTAGAGGGAGAGGATGGAGAAGATTTAGATGGTAGGGAGCAATAGCTGTTAATGAGGTATTATGTTGTACAGGAAGGAACATGTAGATGTTACTGATAAAATTATTAAGAAAAGCTGAACAGAGCGAAAGCAAGCTTTTGGCTTCAGGAGTTCCTTTTTTTAGTCATGGTTGATTGGTACACTCATTTTTTTACTATTGTAGTCAAATTGAAACAATCTCTATTCTAATCATATTTTCATGGATTAATTCCATTAGTAAATAATCAATAAAAAGAATCCAAAATGGACTAGATTTCTGTTTTCTTGCCTGGTATAATCCATTCAATTTGGTATTTGACAGCCAAGTGCAAACCAACAAAACAAACTAATTTCTGGGCGAAACTAGAGATGTCAAAGCAAGTAGTTCAACAAGAAGCAAAGCTTCTGGGGAGAAAATAGAGACCCCAAATATCCTGAGGTGAAATTAGGGATGTTAACGGAAAGGCGCTGAACAAAATGCAACGAATTGTAAACAAATTTAAAGCAGTTAATTGAACATTGTGCGAAGATCTGTTGTTTAAGAGTCCATCTCATGAGAGCAGTTGTGGATCTAATCATTGTAAAATGGGGACACCATGAATTTATAGACAAAGTTTTGTTTGATTCAGCGACACAGTGAGGCAGGAGTTTGGTAAACTCCTTTTTAATAAGTTTTAGAGTTAAAAAAGAAACAATTTTAAATTCGGAGTGATAGTGAAATGTCGCCAAACTACATGAACATTGTTGCAAATAATGGAAAATCTAACAAAATATCCCCTAAATTCATTCCCCTCTGCAGTTCTCCAATCTGAGACATGTCGGCGATTAGAATTACCGGAATACGAAGCGAAGAGTGCCACCGCCGTTGACGAAGTTCAGAAGATCGTTGGATTCGAACTCGACGATCGCGATGATTCTGCAAATTGCGATCATCGGAATAGAGTCTTTGCCGGGTTACCTCTCAACGGCTGACGAACAATGAAGAAATCTATTGTTTAATTTGATATGATTGACGCCGGAACTGTGCGGATCGATCGAAGCCAAAACTAGTGCGATTGGGTGGGCGATCTGATATGATTTTAGCTTGATCTGGTGCGATTCCAGTGACAGGCGGCAATTATATTTGATTCCGGTGGTCCGGTGGTAGTCCGGCAGTGGTGTGGCAATAACGTTACGACCACTTGCCGTGAGGTTGTGTTTGCCGGCATTGAGGTTGCGGGCATCGTTTGGGCCACCGGCGGTGAGGTTGGGAGCTCTGCGACGAGGTTTCAACAGTGAGGTTTGGGTTATCGGCGGTGAGGTTGGAGGCGCAGGCGACGAGGTTGCAATTTTGTCAACGACGAGGTTGCGGCGGTGACGTCGCCGGTGTTGAGGTTCGTGTTGCCGGCGGTTAGGTGTTGAGGTTTCCGTTGCCGACGTTGAGGTTGGGGGTCACCAGCAATGAGTCGTCGGTGTTGGTGTGTTGGTGGACGGTGAGTTTTGTGTCTCCGGCGTTGAAGTTTGAGTCTCCGGCATTGAGGTTGGGAGTCGCCGGAGGTGAGATTTGGGTCGTCGGCAGTGGCCTGGTGGTGAGGTGGCTGCAAGGTAGTGAGTGATGAGGTGACTGCAGGGATAATGATCAAGCAGCAAGGTGGACGAATATAGGAGAAGAATTGGAGGAATGGACACCAAAAATAGAGTATTTGCAGTTTGACCCTAAAATTTTATAAGAATATCCTTTGCTTTTTACTTACTTATAGTTAGGGGTGAGCAAAAAAATTGAAAAATCAAAACCGAACCGAATGGTTCAGAAATGGTTTCTAATTTTGAAAAATTGAGCATCCAATTACAGTTAGTGTTTTTATTTTCAAAACCAATGGTTATTTTCAATACCGATGGTTAAACGGTGAATCGAACATTATTTTGTATTTTATTTAATTATATTAACAAAATTATTCCAATACTATATATATATATATATATATATATATATATATATATATATGAATTTTAGTTTTAGTCTAAGTATCCAACCATATATAAAGATAAATGACAAACACTTGTATGTAGCAGACACAGAGTGTGGCAGGACCTATTATGTCATAAAATAATGGGCGGGGTCAAATTTAAAAATAGAAAAAACTTGA
>JAAGWI010071576.1:0-23520 GCA_012274505.1 Galium porrigens var. tenue
GGCATGCTGATCGGCTTCGCGCTGCGCTCGGCCGAGAAGCGCCGCCTGCAGCGCCACCACCAGGCGCGGCTGGAAGCGGAAGTGGAACGGCGCACCGCCGAGCTGCGTGATGCCAATGCCCGCCTGATCGTCGAGTCCGAGGAGCGCATCGAAGCCGATCGCCGCTATCGTGCGGCGCGCGAGGAACTGGCCCAGGCCAGCCGCCTGGGTTCGCTCGGCCAGATCACTGCGGGCGTGGCGCATGAGATCAACCAGCCGGTGGCGGCGATCCGCACCTTTGCCGAGAACGCCTCGACCTTTCTCGATCGCGCGGCGCCCGACAATGCGCGCGCCAATCTGAAGCAGATCGTCTCGCTGACCGAGCGGATCGGCACGATCACTTCGGAGCTCCGCGCCTTTGCCCGGCGCAAGACGCCGGTGGAGGGGAATGCCGAGCTGGGTTCGATCCTGGACGGCACGCTGCTGCTGCTCGGCGAGCGCGCGCGCGGCGTGGTGGCGCTCAAGATGCCCAGGGGGCTGCGCCAGCTTGTCGTTCGGGGAGACCGGATCCGGCTCGAGCAGATCCTGATCAACCTGCTCCAGAACGCGCTCGACGCAGTGCAGGGCATGAAGGAGGCGCGCGTGGTGGTGGAGCGTGCGCGGGATGGAGACGCGGTGCGGCTGTCGGTGATCGACAACGGGCCCGGCGTCGATCCCGAAATCGCGGACACGCTCTTCTCGCCCTTCACTTCGGCCAAGCCGGGCGGCCTCGGTCTCGGCCTGGCGATCGCCCGCGATATCGCGCGTGAGTTCGGCGGCGATATCGCGCACACGCCTGGTCCGGGCGGTGGCGCCGCATTCCACCTCCAGCTGAAGGCCGCCTGATGTTTGCGCCCGACAATCCCATCGTGATGTTCGTCGAGGATGACGAGCAGCTTCGGCTCGCCACGGTCCAGACGCTCGAGCTGGCCGGGCTCCAGGTCCTGTCGTTCGATCGCGCGGCGGCGGCGCTGGCGCGGCTGACGCCGGACTTCCCCGGCGTGGTCGTCTCCGACATCCGCATGCCCGGCATGGACGGGCTGGAACTCCTCGCACGCATCCGTGCGATCGACGGCGACATCCCCGTGCTGCTCGTGACCGGGCATGGCGACGTGCCGATGGCGGTAGCGGCGCTGCACGACGGCGCGTTCGACTTCATTCCCAAGCCCTTCGCCGCCGAGCGGCTGCTCGTGGCCGTCCGCCGCGCGCTCGATCGCCGTGCGCTGGTCATCGAGAATCGCCGCCTGCGCGCCGCCGCCGCCATTGCCGCGCAGGAGGAGAGCCCGCTGATCGGCGAGAGCCCGGCGATGGTCCGGCTGCGGGCGATGATCGGGCAGCTGGCCGAGACCGATATCGACATCCTGCTCGAAGGCGAGACCGGCACGGGCAAGGAGCTGGTGGCGCGGATGCTGCATCGGAGCGGCCGCCGGCGGGGCAAGCCGTTCATCGCGGTCAATTGTGCGGCCCTGCCCGAGGGGATCGCCGAGATCGAGCTGTTCGGCCACGCCGCCGACAGTGTGCCGCATACCCGGCTGTCGCGCACCGGGCGCATCGCATCGTCGAGCGGCGGCACCCTGCTGCTCGACGAGATCGATTCGATGCCGCTGGCGATGCAGGCGCGCCTGCTGCGCGTGCTCGAGGAGCGCGAGGTGCAGCCGATCGGCGCGGAGCGCCCGGAGCCGGTGGACCTGCGCGTGATCGCAACCGCCAAGGGGGATGTCGCCCAGGCCGTCGCCGAGGGGCGGTTCCGCGCCGACCTCTATTATCGCCTGGCGACGATGCGGCTGCGCGTGCCGGCGCTGCGCGAATGCACCGGCGACGTGTTCCTGCTGTTCGCCGCGTTCATCGAAGAGGCGAAGCAGCAGCTGGGCGTGAGCGATGTGGCGCTGGATGCGGCGGTGCACGCCCATCTCGCCGGGCATGGCTGGCCGGGCAATGTGCGCGAACTCAGGAATTTCGCGTTCGAAGTGGCGGCGGGCCGGAGCTTTCCCGGCGCCCAGGGCCCGAACGGCCAGGCGGATCTTCCGGCGCGGGTGGCGAAGTTCGAGGAGAATCTGATCCGCGACGCGCTGCTGCGGCATGACGGCCGGGTATCGCTGACGCTCGCCGAGCTCGGCGTCCCGCGCAAGACGCTGTACGACAAGATCGCCCGGTTCGGCATCGACCTGGCCGAGATCAGGCGGGCGGGCCGGGCCTAGGACGGCCCGCGCAGCCTGGGCTGCGCGGGTTGGGGACACGGGGGAGGGGGATGTGTCCCTATCGGCCCTTGGCCGACACGTCCTGCACGCCGCACTTGGCGCGCACGGGGAGGGCGGTCTTGCCCGCCTGGTGATGGCTCTGCGCCGGCTGGCAAGCCGGCTTGCCGCGCATGCGCCAGTGCGCGACCGGGGTCTTGCCCGATGGCGCCCAGACGAGCTGGTGCGTTTCGTGCAGCGACTGGGCCTGCGCGGCCGGAACGAGGAGCAGGAGGGGAGCCGCCATCGCGGCAAGGGCGAGTTTCATGCAATCTCCTTTGTGCAGGGACCGGAGATAGCGGCGGCGGCTGAGCGGTGCTTTGCCCGCCTGTAAGGAAGATTTTCCCGAGGGTTGCGAAGCGATGCTGGTTCGTGACAAAGCATTGCTGTAATCCCGGGGCGGCCTTGAGGGTGCCCAGGGAGACGCCTAAGTGCCGGCAATGAGTTTTTGTGAGACCATGGCATGAGCGCCCCTGTCATCGTGCTGGTGGAAGACGATCCGGCCCTGCGGACCCTCACGGCGCGGGCGCTTCAGGAAAATGGCTATTCGGTCCGCCAGGCGGCCACCGCGCCGGAGATGTGGCTGGCGTTCGACAATGGGCCGGTGGACCTGGTGCTGCTCGACATCATGTTGCCCGGCACCAGCGGCATCGATCTGTGCCGCGAGGTGCGGCGCAAGAGCGACGTGCCGATCATCTTCGTCAGTGCCAAGGGCAGCGAGCATGATCGTGTGCTCGGGCTCGAGCTGGGGGCCGACGACTATCTCGCCAAGCCGTTCAGCACGCGTGAGCTGACGGCGCGGATCCGCGCCGTGCTCCGCCGCGGCGGGCTGGAGCGGATGGCGGGCGGCGACCGCGAGACCCAGGCGCATTTCGACGGCTGGACGGTCAACTTCCCGCGCCGCGAAGTGAAGTCGCCGAGCGGCGCCGTGGTCGAGCTGACGGGCGCCGAGTTCGATCTGCTCGCGGCGTTCCTCGGCCAGCCCCAGCGGGTTATCGCGCGCGAGCGTCTCGTCGAGCTGTCGCGCGTGCGCCTTGGCGACAGTTCGGATCGCAGCGTCGACGTGCTGGTCAGCCGCTTGCGTCGCAAGATCTCCGCCGCCGGCCACGAGCCGCCGATCGGCACGGTGCGCGGGATCGGCTATATTTTCCGTGCAGAGGTAACTCGCTCCTGAGCATCGTCCCGCGCCATCCGCTGGGACTGCTCGGCAGGATCCTGCTCATCCTGCTGCTCACCGTCGCGATCGAGTTCGGGGCGAGCACCTTCCTGTACGAACGCGCCTCGCGCTATTCGATCGAGGAGAGTGATGCGCACCGGCTCGCCGAGCATCTGGTGATCGCGGAGAAACTGCTGAGCGAGCGCCCGGTGGCCGAGCGAGCGGCTGCCGCGCTCGAGCTGACGACCGATCGATACATTGTCCGCTGGTCGCCCACCATTCCCGAACGTCCCGCTTTCCCGCCACGCCAGAAGCGGATGGAAGCGCAGGTGACCAATTGGGAGAAGGGGCTCAAGGAATTGCATCTGCAGTTGCGCCTGGCGCCGAGCGCCCATGGCCAGGTCGTCGCCGGCGAGATGCGCCTTGATGACGGCAGCTGGGTCGTGTTCAAGACGCGCGAGGCGGTCCAGGTCTGGCAGTTCGCGATCGAGCGCACGCTGGTCGCGCTGGTGCCGGCGCTGCTCCTGCTCACGCTCGGCGCGCTGTTGATCCGAAGCACGCTGCTGCCGCTGCGCAAGCTGGTCCGTGCGATCGGCAGGGTCGGCTCGGGCGACGGCGTGACGGTGGTGGAGGAAGAAGGCACCGCGGAGATTCGCGGCCTGATCCATGCCTTCAACGGCATGCAGCGCCGCATCCATGAGCTGATCGACAATCGCACCCAGGCACTGGCGGCGGTGGGGCATGATCTGCGCACTCCGCTCGCCCGGCTCCAGCTGCGGCTCGAAGAGGTGCGCGACGAGGAGAGCCGCCGCGCGATGCAGGACGATGTGAGCGAGATGGACGACATGATCGCCTCGCTGCTCACCTTCCTGAAGGGGGAAGACGATCCCGAGCCTGCCGTCGCGGTCGACGTCGCGGTGATGGCGACGACGCTGGTGGAGGATGCCACCGATCGCGGGCGCGATGCGCGCTATTCGGGGCCGCAGCACCTGGAATGGGTGGCGCGCCCCTCGATGCTCCGCCGGGCGCTGAGCAATCTGATCGAGAACGCGCTGCACTACGGCAAATCCGTGCGGGTGACGGTGACGGAGGAAGCGGGGGAACTGGTCTTCCGGGTCGAGGACGACGGCCCCGGCATTCCGCCCGGCAAGATCGAGGAAGCGTTGCAGCCCTTTGTCCGGCTCGATGTCGAGCGGGGCCGCAATACCAAGGGGATGGGGCTTGGCCTTGCCATCGTCCAGCAGGCCGTGGCGCTGGAGAAGGGCAGGCTCGTCCTCGCCAATGCCGCCCCGCCGCGCACGGGGCTCATCGCGGAAATCCGCCTGCCCGGCTGACGGCAACACTTTCTCACAGTTCCGCTGCGCTGCGGCAAAACTGGGTCCTTAGGTTGCACTCCGAGTTAATAGGAGTTGTAACCGTGAACGAGTTGATTGGTCGGGTCTTCAGCTTCGAGAAGACCGTCTTCCCGAACCAGAGCGACCTCTATGGCAAGCTCGCTACCCAGGGGCAGAGCCCCAAGGCGCTGATGATATCGTGCGCCGATTCGCGGGTGGTCCCCGAGCATATCATGCAGGCGGATCCCGGCGACCTGTTCGTGTGCCGCAATGCCGGCAACATCGTCCCGCCGTTCGCGCAGAAGATCGGCGGCGTCTCGGCGACCGTCGAATATGCCGTGATGGCGCTCGGCGTGCGCGACATCATCGTCTGCGGCCATTCGGACTGCGGCGCGATGAAGGCCGTCGCGCATCCGGAGATGGTGGCGGGCATGCCCAATGTCGCAGTGTGGCTGAACCACAGCGACGCGGCGCAGAAGGTCGTCGCCGATGCCTATCCGGGCCTCGACGAGGCTGCCCGCGTCCGCGCGATCAGCCTGGAGAATGTGGTGGCGCAGATCGCGCACCTGCGTACCCACCCCTCGGTCGCATCGGGGATCGCGCGCGGCGAGATCGCGCTGCACGGCTGGTTCGTCGACATCCATCATGGCCAGATCCTGGCGCTCGACGGCGAAACCAGCCGCTTCCAGATCGTCCGTGACGATCAGCCGCTGCCCGTGGCCGTGAAGCCGGCCCGGCGCCGCGCGGCCGACTTCGATCTGGTGGAAGCCGCCGAATGACCTCCGCAACCCTCCCCAAGGGCTGGATCGTCCGTGATTTCACGGCTTCGATCGTGGTCTTCCTCGTCGCGATGCCCCTTTGCATGGGCATCGCAGTCGCGTCGGGCATGCCGCCCGAAAAAGGCCTGCTGACCGGCATCATCGGCGGTGTCGTCGTCGGCCTGATCGCGGGTTCGCCGCTCCAGGTGAGCGGCCCGGCCGCGGGCCTGGCGGTCATCGTGTTCGAGCTGGTGCGCGAGCATGGCCTTGCCGCGCTCGGCGCCATCCTCGTCCTCGCCGGCGCGCTGCAGGTGCTGGCCGGCGTCGTCAAGGTCGGCGGCTGGTTCCGCGCAATCTCGCCCGCCGTGGTCCACGGCATGCTCGCCGGCATCGGCGCGCTGATCGTGGTCGGCCAGTTCCACACGCTGTTCGACGCCAAGCCGCTCTCCAGCGGCCTGGAGAATCTCGCGGCGTTGCCGGGCCGGCTGTTCGGCCTCGATCCGACCAACATCGCCGGCACCGAGCTGGCGCTGGGCCTCGGCGTGCTGACGATCGTGCTGATGCTGGGCTGGGACAAGCTCAAGCCCCAGGCGCTCCGCCTGATTCCGGGCGCGCTGGTCGGCGTGGTCGGCGCGACTTTGGTCGCGTTCGGCTTCGGCCTCGAAGTGGTCCGGGTCGCGGTGCCGGATTCGCTTGCCTCGGCGGTGACGCTGCCCGGCAGCGATTTCCTCGGCTCGTTCCTGAGCCCGACGATCATCATCGCCGCCGTTGCGGTTGCGTTCATCGCCAGCGCCGAGACGCTGCTCTCGGCCGCCGCGGTCGATCGCATGCACGACGGGGTGCGCACCGACTATAACAAGGAACTGCGCGCGCAGGGCGTGGGCAACCTTCTCTGCGGCCTCGCGGGTGCGCTGCCGATGACCGGCGTGATCGTCCGCAGCTCGGCCAACGTCCAGGCCGGTGCGATCACCCGCATGTCGGCGGTGCTGCACGGCGCCTGGCTGCTCGGCTTCGCTGCGCTGCTGCCCTGGCTGCTGCGCGAGATCCCGATGGCGGCGCTGGGTGGTGTGCTCGTCGTCACCGGCTGGAAGCTGGTGAGCGTCAGCCATGTCCGTCACCTGTTCCATCACTATGGCATGCTGCCCGCTGCGATCTGGGCGGTCACCTTCGTGCTGGTGGTGGCGACCGACCTGCTGACCGGCGTGCTGGTTGGCCTGGGCCTCTCGGTGCTGGAACTGCTGCCGCACTTCCGCCGCCTGCGCCTCAAGGTTGATGCCGAGCATGGCGAGGACGCGTCCAAGATCCATCTGGACGGTGCCGCGACCTTCGTCACGCTGCCCAAGCTCAACAGCGCTCTCGACGCGGTGCCGGGCGACAAGCCGGTCCATCTCGCCTTCGAGAAGGTGCCGGCGATCGACCATACCAGCGCCGAAACGCTGCGCGACTGGGTGCAGCGGCGCCGGGCGCGCGGGCTCAAGGTGGAACTGAGCGGCCATCCCGATCAGCTCCGCAAGCTTCAGCCGGCCTGAGGTCCGGCAACATTTCCTTACGAAGGAGCAACTCGCCGGCCTGACTGGGCTGGCATGTTGAAGGTCGGAAAGCAGCGTCCCCCGTCCCACTACCCATCCCGGGATGAGAGGGCCGCACTTTCCGACCGCAGGCGGGAACATTCTCGAACTAAGGGGAATGCCCGCATGAAGAAGCACCTTATCGCGGCCGTGCTTTGCTGCACGGCCGCACCGGCTTTCGCGCAGGAAGAAGCGCCGCCCAAGCCGATCACCGTCTCCGGCAATGTCGCGCTCGTATCCGACTATCGCTTTCGCGGCGTGTCGCAGAGCGACAAGGGCATGGCCATCCAGGGCGGCATCACCGTCTCCCATGAAAGCGGCCTCTATGTCGGCACCTGGGGCTCGAACCTTGCCGGTTGGGGCACGTTCGGCGGCGCGAACATGGAGCTCGATCTGATCGCCGGCTACAAGCGGGAACTGAGCGACGGGCTGGCGCTCGACGTCGGCGTCACCTGGTACATGTACCCCTCGGGCGCGGACAAGACCGACTTCGCCGAGCCCTATGTGAAGCTCAGCAGCTCGATCGGGCCGGTCTCGATGCTGGCCGGCGTGGCCTATGCGCCGAGCCAGGAAGCGCTGGGCGACTGGAGCAACACGCCCCGGAGCCGCCCCGGCGCCAAGCATGACAATCTCTATCTCTGGGCGGACGCCAGCAGCGGCATTCCCGGCACGCCGATCACGCTCAAGGCGCATCTGGGCGGATCGCGCGGCAATCCCGGTCTGGGCCCTAACGGCACCAGCGTGGCGCCCACCGGCAGGTATCTCGACTGGTCGCTCGGCGCCGATGCCGCAGTCGGCCCGCTCACGCTCGGCGTGGCGTATGTCGACACCAATATCAGCCGGGCCGACGCCGCCTATCTGCAGCCCAATTTCTCGCGGGTGAAGGATGGGGCGTCGATCGCGGACGGAGCCGTGATCTTCTCGGTAAGCGCTGCCTTCTGAAGCACGCATCGACCCTGGGGAGAGGGGGATTTCACCGGAGCGGCGCGGCCGCTCCGGTGATCCCTATCCGGGAGAAATGCATTTCAAGCGGCGCCGGGCCGCGCTAATCCGGGCTTCGAACCATGCGAGAAGCCCCGATGACTGCACCTAGCGACGCGATTTCCCCCAAGGCGGCCGGCGCGCGGCGCGTGCGCTCCGTCGTCATCGTCGGCGGCGGCACCGCGGGCTGGATGACCGCCACTGCGCTGGCCAGCCAGTTCGGGAGCTCGCTCGACATCACACTGCTCGAGTCCGAGGAGATCGGCACGGTCGGCGTCGGCGAGGCGACGATCCCGCCCATCCACAACTTCAACGAGCTGCTCGGGCTCGACGAGGACGACTTCCTGCGCGAGACCAGGGCGAGCTTCAAGCTGGGCATCGAGTTCGTCGACTGGGCGCGGATCGGCCATCGCTATTTCCACCCCTTCGGCGACTATGGGGTGCGCTTCCCCGGCGTTGCGTTCCACCATCGCTGGATGAAGGCGCGGGCTTCGGGGCTCGATCTGCCGCTCTCCGCCTTCTCGCTGGCTGAGGAACTGGCGAAGCAGGGGCGCTTCGCCATGCCGGTGGATGACCCGCGCTCGATCCTCTCGACGCTCGGCTACGCCTATCATTTCGATGCGAGCCTCTATGCCCGGCACTTGCGCGGCATTGCCGAGGCGGCCGGGGTCACCCGCATCGAGGGCAGGCTGCAGGATGTCGAGCGCGATGCCGAGACCGGGCTGGTCTCCGCACTCACCACGCAGTGTGGCGAGCGGCTCGAGGGCGAGTTGTTCATCGACTGCTCGGGCTTCCGCGCGCTGCTGATCGAGAGGGTCATGGGCGGCGGGTTCGAGGACTGGTCGCACTGGCTGCCCTGCGACCGCGCCATGGCGGTGCCCTGCGCCCGGACCGAGCATACCACGCCCTTCACCCGCTCAACCGCGCGCCCGGCCGGCTGGCAATGGCGCATCCCGCTCCAGCACCGGATCGGCAACGGCCATGTCTTCTCCTGCCGCTTCATGAGCGAGGACGAGGCGACGGGCATGCTGCTCGCCAATCTCGACGGCGAGGCGCTGGCCGAGCCGCGTGCGCTGCGCTTCACCGCCGGCACGCGGCGCAAGGCATGGATCGGCAATGTGGTGGCGATCGGCCTGTCCTCGGGCTTTCTCGAACCGCTGGAATCGACCAGCATCCATCTGATCCAGAGCGGCATCGCCAAGCTGCTGACGCTGTTCCCGGGCCGCGACATGGATCCGATGCTGGCCGATCGCTACAATGCGCTGCTGGGTGCCGACATGGACAATATCAAGGACTTCCTGATCCTCCATTACCACGCCAATCCCGGCCGCACCGATCCCTTCTGGGTCGAGCGGCGCGAGATGGCGCTGCCCGAGACGCTGGTCGCGCGCGAAGAACAGTATCGCCGCTCGGGCCGGCTGATGCTGGGCCCCGAGGAGCTGTTCCGCGACGCGAGCTGGCTGGCGGTGCTCAACGGGCAGGAGATCGTGGCGCAGGACTATAACCCGCTCGCCGACGTGCTCGACAGCGCCGCCAACAGCACGCAGGTCCGCCAGGTCGCCGAAGTGATCAAGCGCGCCGCGCCGACGCTGCCGCTGCACGATGCCGCACTGGCGGTGGCGATGGGCGGGTGAGCCGGCCCGACATCGTCGCCCGGCGGATCGGCCGGGAGGGCCAGCCGATCGCGATCGTCGATGGCTTCCACCCGGATCCGGACGGACTGCGCGCCGCGGCGGCGATGGCCGTATTCGAGCCGGGGCGGCATCACTATCCGGGCATCCGCGCGGCCCTGCCGGCCGATTATTTCGCCAGGGTGCGGCCGGCGCTGGTGCCGGTGCTGCGCGAAGTGCTGGGGGCGTCCGGTGTCGAGCTGCTCGATGCCAGCTTCTCGATCGTGACCACGCCGCCGGACGAGCTCGGGATCGAGCAGCGGCTGCCGCATGTCGACGCGGTGGAGCCCGGCCGGATCGCGCTGGTGCACTATCTGGCGCCGGACGGCGGCGACGGCACCGGCTTCTTCCGTCACCGCGCGACCGGCTTCGAGACGATCGATGCGGCGCGTTCGGCCGGCTATCTCGCCACGCTCAACGCCGAGCTGCGCGCCGATCCCCCGGCCGCGGCCTATCCGTTCGGCGACACGAAGCTGTTCGAGCGGATCGCGCATGTCGAGGCGCGGTACAATCGCGCGGTGATCTATCGCAGCGCGCTGCTCCACAGCGGCGCGATACCGTCGGGGGCAGCGCTGGACAGCGATCCGGCGGCCGGACGGCTGACGGTGACGGCGTTTCTGTCGGCTGCCTAGGGTCAGGATTCATTCAACGAACCCCGTCATCCCCGCGCAGGCGGGGATCCAGGGTAGCACGGCATATCGGAACCACCGCGCGAACATCGTTCGGAGAGGACGGGGCCTGCCACGCCGGCTCCGTGCTTGGCCCTGGATCCCCGCCTGCGTGGGGATGACGAAGCGGGATATTTGCCTGAAGGGAACAAGTGCCCAAGGGGAAGGCGGGCGGCACCCAAAAAATCGCCCGCCACCCCGGGGAGGGATGACGGGCCGAGGTGGGGTGTTGGATTAGCTCAGCGCTTCTTCCGCGCGGGAGCCTTGGGCGGCTGCACCGCGAGATAGACGGTGCTCCAGAGCTGCGCGGCATTGGACTCGTCGACGTCCGCCTTGCCCGCGCCGAAGGCGACGACCTTGTAGCGGCCATTTTCGAAGGCCCAGGACCAGAGCTCCGAACTCTGCGTCGCCCGCGTCGCCTGGATCGCCCGCCAGAGCTTGGCCTGCGCATCCTTCAGCACCGCGCGGGTGGCGGGGGGCAGGTCGGTGCGGGTCAGCTGGCGTTCCAGGCCGGCGGCGAACAGCGCCTGCTGCCATGACCACACCACCGCGCCATGATAGGCGGCGGGGGTGAAGCGGTCCTGCACTTCGGTGCTGGCCAGCGCCGGATTGGCGACGAGCAGGCCGATATCGGTCATCAGCCCGGCCGGGAAGGGCCGCGCCAGCGCGCCGACATAGGCCTGGAGGTCAGCCGGATCGGGATGGCCGAACAGCAGCGCGAAGCCTTCGTCCGAATTGATGATCGGCACCGGCTTGCCATGATCGTCGAGCGCGATCGCGTGATAGCGCAGCGCCTGGCCCTTGAGCGCGGCGAGCGCCGGCGCGGCGGGCACGCCGACGCGGGCGGCATAGTCGCGCACTTGCGTGGCGGCCTGGGCGGCCGGAGTCTCGACGGCGAACAGCCCGGGCGCCTTGCCGCGCCAGGTCGCGGCCATGGCATGGGCACGGGCAAGCGCCGTGCGATCCGCCGGCATCAGATAGCGATCCAGCAGCCCGGCGCGCAGCAGCTTGTCGGCGGCTTCCAGTGCGGCGGGGACGAGGATGGCATTGACGTCATAGGGATAGCGGCCGCGGCCGAGCCCTTCCTCGCTGTCGCGCCATTCGCCGGTCAGGCGCCCAGCCTTGACCGCGACCAGCTTGTCCCAGCGCGGATCGTCCGCAAAGGGTGCGGCATGCTCGAGCACGAAGCGCAGGTTGCGCACCAGCAGCGCACCGGCGGGCTGGGCGGTGCCCGGATGCGCCACGCTCGGCACCTCGCCCGCCAGGAAGCGCTGCGCGGCGGCGCGGTTGGCCGGATCCAGCAGATATTCCGCGGCCACGGGCGCGAGCATGTAATCATCGTCGATCATCGCATAATCGAGCGTCGGCGTGTCGCCCCCGCCCTGGCCATGCTGCTGGTGATCGACCAGCGCGAATTCGGACAGCCCCTCTTCGTGCGCGACGTCGCCCTTGTCATCGAGGCGGGCGAGCACCGCGCCGAGCCCGGCCTCGACCGCCGCGCCCCTGAGCGCCGGCATCAACAGCCGGACCGACATCAGCGTGTCGCGGCCGAAATAGGTATCGAAACGCCACGAGCCGGCGAGGAACTTCTCGCGATAGCTGAGAAAGGCAAGGGCATTGCGCGCGGCGGGATCGGCCGCGGCCCCGGCATTGAGCAATTCGGCTTTGCTCAGGCCGGTCAGCGGCGTGTCGCCCGTCGCCGCGACGATGCGCAGGCGGATGCGGCCATCGGCGCCGGCGACGATCTCGCCCTTGTCGATCCGCCCGCCCAGCACCTGGATCTCCAGGCTGTAGCCCGGCGCGCCGTCGACGCGGTCGCGGGCATAGAGGATGCGATTGCCCTCGACGCGCATCGGCGCGGCCACTTCGGCGGGGAAGCGGCTGACCGACTGGTAATCGCGCAGGAAGCGGACATTGGAGAGCACCGCCTGCTTGGGGGCGAGGCGGGGGGCGTCGATCGTCGCGATGCTTTCGATGCCGTGGAGTGGGCGGCCCTTGGCATCGGCGAAGGTCACCGGACGCGGCGCCTGGTCAAGCCGCCAGGTGGCGGGGCGGGCGAGCGGCGCGAACCACAGGCCGACGCCGCTGTTGCCGGCCGGGAAGGCGACCAGGATGCGCGGATCGCTGCCGTTGCGCAGCAGCAGGTGTGCCGCGACCTTGCCGTCGCGGACAAAGGCATTGAGATTCTGCCCCTCGGTCAGGCTGTAGGCCAGCTCGGGCGCCTTGGCTCCGCGCTGCTGCGCCATGGCCGTCGTGCCCATGCCGATGCCCGCGAGCAACAGCCCGCCCGCCAGCATCAACCGCATCGAACCTCGCATCCGCTTCCTCCTCTTGTTTCCAGATACGGAAAGGCGCGGCGAACCTCTCAGTTGCCGCGCCCCCGTTTTGCGACCCTCGCGGGGTATCAGAACTTGAACGTGACCGTGCCGCCATAGGTGGCGCCGACGATGCCGCGGGCATAGAAATAGCCGTTGGTGATCGCCTGCGTCTGGCCTTGGCGCGGATTGCCCTCGGTCAGGCCGATGACGTTGAAGATGTTGTCGGCGTTCACGCTCACCTGCAGCTGCTTGCTGAGGTTGAACGAGGCGCCCACGCTGGTCACGCCATAGCTCGGCAGGGCCACGCCGTTGCCGGCGTCGGCATAGATCTTGCCGATATACTTGTAGCGGCCATAGACCTCGCCAAGGCCGTTGGGCAGCTTGAAGGTCGGCGTGACCGTGAACAGCCGGGCCGGGGTGCGCTCGGGGCGATTGCCCTCGAAGCCCTGCTGGTTCGCGCCGTTGATCGCCAGGTTCACCAGCTTCGGATCCTGGAACACGCCCTGGAAGTCGATCGAGAAATAGTCGACCGGACGGACGTTCAGGTTGAGCTCGATGCCGTTGGTGCGCAGATCGGCGTTGATGTTGCTCTGCTGCGACGGGTTGATCGGATCGGCGAAGTTGTAGTTCTGGTTGCGGAAGTTGGTGCGGAACACCGTCGCCGAGCCCGAGAACAGGCGGCCATGCTGGTAGCGCACGCCGGCTTCGTACAGCTCGATCCCGGTGATGGGATCGACGTTGTTCATCTGGAAGCCGTTGGCGTAGCGGGCATAGATCGAGAAGTTCGGCGTGATCAGATAGTTCGCGCCGACGGTATAGGCCACCGCCTTCTTGTTCGCCTTGCGCACCGTATAGGTGCCGTCCCAGGTCGAGCCGACATTGGTCAGCACGCCCGCGGTACCGGCCGGAACCGGCTGGTTGACCGCCGCCTGGTTGCCGTCCCACGCAGTCGCGCTGTCATGCTCCCAGCGCACGCCGGCGTCGATGTGCAGGTCGCCGATCGAGAACTCGTCGTTCACATAGAGCGAGAGGCTCGAGTCCTTGCGGCTGCGGATGCCCGCGCCCCAGTCGCCATAGGAGACCAGGCCGTTGTCGGAGAGCGTGCCGATGACCTGGTTGTTCGCGTTGAGCGCGACGATGTCGTAGATGTCGCTGTTGGTGCGCACGTCGTTGACCACGCTGGCGGTCGCCGACTGGTCCTGGTTGCGCTTGGTGTTGTAGTACATCACGCCCGCGGTCAGCGAGTTCTTGAAGCTGCCGCTCTCGAAGCTCCAGCGGCCGCCGACGTTCATGCCGAAGTCATAGGCGTCGATGGCGTCGTGGTTGAGCGTGGTGCGCTGCAGGAAGCCGTTGCCGTTCAGCGCGTTGAGCAGCGCCGTCTGGTTCGAGCCGATCACCTGGCCGGTGCGCAGGTTCTTGATGCCGAAGCGCACGGTGGTCGGGAAGGCGGCCTGGCCGGCGGTCAGCAGCGAGTTGATCGGCGAATTGTTACCCGGCGTCAGATAGTTGACTGCGCTGGTCAGGCCGGCATTGCCGGTGCCCGAGCCCGGGAACAGGCCGTTGAAGTCGTACGAATAGTCCAGGTAGCGGCCATGGCCGAACAGCGTGAACGAGTCGCTGACGGGCTTCTCGAAGTCGAGGCGGGCCTGCCAGGTCTTGGCGACCACGCCGTCGCGATACTTGAAGTCGCGATAGCCGCTCGAATGCGCGAAGGTCGAGACCGGCACGGCGATGTTCGCGAAGGCGTCGCCGCCGACATTGCCGAACTGGGTGTCGAGGCTGGGGATGCCGGCCGGCTTGCCGTTCTGGAAGCGATAGGGCTGATCGGCGTAATAGGCGTTCTCGACATTGCCGCCCTTGCCCGACAGGCGGATATAGCCGCCGTCATCGAACTTGTACTCGAGCGCGCCCTTCAGGCGCCAGCCCTGATAGTCGAACGGGTTCTTGCGGACGCCCGGGCTCGACTGGAAATAGCCGCCGATGTTGAAGGCGAGCTTGTCGGTGATCGGCTGCGAATAATAGAAATCGCCGCGCTTCAGGCCATAATTATAGCCGGTGAAGCGGGCCATGCCCTCGGCCTTCTCGTGGTTCGGGTTCTTCGAGACGAAGTTGATCGTCGCGCCCGCGCCGTTGACGGTGAGCACGCCCGACGAACCGCCCTTGACCGCTTCGAGGCGATCGATGGTCAGATCCTGGTCGAAGAAGAAGTCGGCGCCGCCGCCGCCATAAAGGATCGGCATGCCGTCCTCTTCGAGCTGGACGAAGCGCTGGCCGCCGCCCTGGAGACCGCGGACGGAATAGTTGTTCGAGATCTGGCCGGCAGTCGCCTCGACGAAGATGCCCGGGACCATCTCGAGCAGGTCGGCGGTCGAGCGCGGGGCCTTCTGGTCGATCAGCTCGCGATTGGCGAGCGTGATGTCGGCCGAGGCAGTGATGAGCGGACGATTGGGCGTGGTCTGGCCGGTGACGATGATCTGGCCCTCATCGGCGGCGTCGTCCTGCGCGGCAGTGGCCGTCGTGTCCGGCGACGTGGTCTGCGCCTGAGCGGCAAGCGGCAGCAGCGCAGCACTGGCCAGAAGCGCGACGCGAACGCCAGCGCGAGCGGAAAACAACATATATCCTCCCCAACCGAAGTTATCGCCGGACCATCCGGCGGGTTGATCCCGCTCGACTAGTCCCGACAGGGGTATAATGAAATCGTTTTCTGCAACTGTCACGTGGAATTTGCCAACCAGTGGTGCGCTGGTGCAACAGGTTCCGAAACCAACGGATTTCGGCGGGCTTCGTCGCAACGCTGCGTTACGCGGGAGAGAGATTTTGACACGGAAAGCGGCAGCGGGCGAGGCAGGCGTGCGAATCGCCCGGCGGGCGCTGCTGGCGGGCTCGGCCCAGGTGGCGATGCTCGGCATGCTTGCCGGCGCGGCGCGCGCGGCATCGCCGCGGATCGATGCGCTGGTTGCGCGGATGACGATCGAGGAGAAGGCGGGCCAGCTCAGCTGCTTCAACGACGAGATCCGGCCGGTGGGAGCGGTGTTCAATCCGGTGGTCGATCCGCGCGGCGCCGATGCGATGCTCGCCGATATCCGCGCCGGCCGGGTGGGCATGCTGTTCAACGGCTATGGCGTGGCCGGCGCGCGGCGCGCGCAGCAGGCGGCGCTGAAGAGCCGGCTCGGCATCCCGCTGGTCTTCGCCGCCGATGTGATCCACGGCTGCCGCACGATCTTCCCGATTCCGCTGGCCGAGGCGGCGGCGTTCGATCCCGACCTGTCCGAGCGCGCAGCCCGGGCCGTGGCCGAGGAAGCGAGCGCGGGCGGGCTGCATTGGACGTTCGCGCCGATGGTCGACGTGGCGCGCGACCAGCGCTGGGGCCGCGTGGCGGAGGGCGCGGGCGAGGATGTGCTGCTCAACCGCCAGCTGGCTAGGGCGCGGGTTCGAGGTCTCCAGGGGAGCGACCTGCGTCGGCCCGACAGCCTGCTCGCCACGCCCAAGCATTTCGCCGGCTATTCGGCGGTGCGCGGCGGCATGGAATATGCCGCGGTCGACATGAGCGCGGCCGAGCTGCGCGAAACCTATCTGCCGCCCTTCGCCGCGGGATTCGGTGCCGGGGCGGGGGCGACGATCGCGTCGTTCACCGATTTCAACGGCGTGCCCGCTACTGCCAATCGCTGGCTGCTCACCGACATGCTGCGCGGCGAGCTGGGCTTCGCCGGCGTCTGCGTCTCCGACTATGACGCGGACCGCGAACTCGTCGCGCACGGCGCGGCGGCGGACGAGGCCGACGCGGCCCGGCTGGCGATCCTGGCCGGGGTCGACGTCTCGATGCAGAGCGGCCTCTACAACAAATATCTCCCGGCGCTGGTCGATAGCGGCAAAGTGCCGATGGCGCGGGTGGACGAAGCGGTGCGGCGCGTGCTGGCGCTGAAGGAGGCGCTGGGGCTGTTCGACGATCCTTTCCGCTCGCTCGATGCGCGGGCCGAGAAGGCGCGGACCGCGACGCCCGCGATCAAGGCGCTGGCCCGCGAAGTGGCGACCCGCTCGATCGTGCTGCTCCGGAACCGGGGCGATACGTTGCCGCTGCCGCGCAAGGGCAGGCGCATCGCGCTGATCGGCCCGTTCGGTGCCGACCGGGCGAACCTCAACGGCCCCTGGTCCTTTGCCGGCGATGCGAAGGACGGGATCGACCTTGCCACCGGCATCCGTGCGATGCTGGCCGATCCGGCCGCGCTGGCAGTGGAGGCGGGGAGCGGCATCCACGAGCCGCTCGCCGGCGGTGTCGCGCGCGCCGTGGCGGCGGCAAGGGCGGCCGATGTCGTGCTGCTCGCGATCGGTGAGGCGGGCGACATGTCGGGCGAGGGCAACAGCCGCGTCGAGATCACGGTGCCGCCGGCGCAGCAGGCGCTGGCCGAGGCGGTGGCAGCGACGGGCACGCCGATAGTGGTGCTGCTCCGCCATGGCCGGGCGCTGGCGCTGGAGGGTGCGGTGCGCGATGCGCCGGCGCTGCTGTGCACCTGGTTTCTGGGTGAGCAGACCGGTCCTGCGGTGGCCGATATATTGTTCGGCGTGCACGAGCCGACCGGCCGCCTGCCGGTGAGCTTCCCGCTGGCGACCGGGCAGCAGCCCTGGTCGTACGACCGGCGCGGCACCGGCCGCCCGGCGCCCGATGCCGATCCGATGGCACCCGGCCGCAGCCATTGGCGCGACGCGCCCGATCGGGCGCTGTTCCCGTTCGGGAGCGGGCAGGGCTATACGCGTTTCGCCCTGGCCGACCTCCAGGTGCCGGCGAAGGTAGCGAAGGACGAGGCGGTGCAGCTGCGCGTCGCCGTCACCAATGCGGGGCTCCGCCGGGGCGAGGCGTTCGTGCGCGCCGACATCCATGACCGCGTTGCCAGCCGTACAAGGCCCGCGCGCCAGATGAAGGCCCATGCCCGCGTCACCCTCGATCCGGGCGAGCGCAAGGTGGTGACGCTCGCCATTCCCCATGCCGAACTCGCCCTGGTCGCCGCGGACGGTCAGTGGCGGGTCGAGCCGGGTGCGTTCGACCTGTGGGTCGATGCCGGCGGCGTGGAACTCCACAGCCAATTCGACGCGGTTTGAAGCAGGCGTTGAAATGCATTGCACGATCTGCTTCGCTTGCGGCCGACAGAGACACGGAGAGGATCACGGATGAAGCGCGCAGCCTGGGCGGTACCCGCCCTGATCACCAGCTACGCCCTGCTCGGGCTGCTGATGAACAGCGTCGGCACGGTGATCCTCCAGTCGATCGCGCACTATGGCGTCACCAAGCCGCAGGCAGCGACGCTCGAAGCCTGCAAGGACCTGTCCGTCGTGGTCGCCTCCTTCCTCTTCGCCACCAACTTGCCGCGCTTCGGCTTCCGGCGGGCGCAGATCGGCGTGATGCTGGCCGTCGCCGCGGGGGCGCTCGCCATTTCCTTCGCCAACAGCTTCTGGGCGATGCAGCTGTTCTTCGTGCTCGTCGGCCTGTGCTTCGGCATCGCCAAGGTGGCCACCTACAGCTCGATCGGCCTCGTCCGCCCCGATCCGGCGCATCACGCCAGCCTGACCTCGCTGATCGAGGGCGTGTTCATGGTCGGCATCCTCGCCGGCATCTGGCTGTTCGGCTGGTTCATCGGCCAGGACGCCACCGGCCATGACTGGCTGGGCGTCTACCGGGTGGTCGCGGCGCTCGCGCTGGCGGCGGCGGTGCTCTGGTGGTTCGCCGATCTCGACGAGGGGGCCGCGAAGGCCGTGGAGGGGCAACCGGCCACCGGCTATCGCGCCGCGCTGGCGCTGCTGGTGCTGCCCTCGACCATCGCCTTCCTCGCCGCGATCTTCCTCTATGTTCTGATCGAACAGGGCGTCGGCACCTGGTTGCCGACCTTCAACAACCAGGTGCTGCACCTGCCCGGCGCGATGAGCGTGCAGGCATCGAGCATCTTCATCGCCGCGCTGGCGGTGGGGCGGCTGAGCGCGAGCGGGCTGGTGGCGCGGCTCGGCTGGCTCAGGCTGCTGCTCGGCTGCCTGGCGTTGATCGCGGTGCTGGTGCTGCTCACCCTGCCGACCACCCAGGGGCTGCGGCCGCGCGCGAACATGGGATGGCTCGACGCGCCGGTCGCGGCCTATATCTTCCCGCTGATCGGCGTGTTCATGGCGCCGATCTACCCGATCGTTTCCTCGGTGGTGCTGAGCGCGCTGCCCCGCGAGCGGCATGCGGCGATGGTCGGGCTGATGGTGATCTTCTCGGCGCTGGGCGGCACGATCGGGTCGTTCATCACCGGCTTTACCTTCGATCGCTTCTCGGGCCAGACCGCCTTCTATCTGGTGCTGGTGCCGCTGGCGCTGATCGCGCTGGCGCTGATCCGGCTGGAGCGGCTGACCCGCAGGGCCTGATGGAGATGATTCCCCGGTGCGGCCGTGGGACGCCGGCGCCGGGGAACCAGGTCCGTCATCCCGAATTGGGGGGAGGATGACGGGAGGGAGCGGTCAGGCCGAATAGGCGGCCAGGTCGAAATCGGCGATCGCCGGAATGATCCAGTCGGCATCGGGCAGGGCGGCGCGGTCGCCCACGCCGAGCGCCTTCATGCCCGCCGCGTGGATCGCCTGGACCCCGGCCGGGGCATCCTCGACCCCCAGCATCTCGGCCGGTGCGGCACCCAGCGCATGCGCGGCCGCGAGGAAGATGTCCGGCGCGGGCTTGCCGGCGGCGAGCGTGGCGGGATCGATGATCGCGTCGAACAGGTCCGCGACTTCCATCCGCGCGATCAGCAGCGGCGCGTTGCGGCTGGCCGAGGCGAGCGCGATGCCCAATCCCGCGGCACGGCACTGGGCGAGCGCGTCGCGGGCGCCGGGGAACAGGTCCGCGGGCCCGAAATGGACGATCTCGTCGAGATACCAGTCGTTCTTCAGCGTTGCGAGGCGCAGGCGCTCGGCCTGGTCGTGGCCGGGCCGGTCGTCCAGGATCAGCGCCAGGCTCCCCATCCGGTCGACCCCCTTGAGCGCTTCGTTCGCTTCCTCGTCGAACGGGATGCCGAGCATGTCGGCGAGCTTCTTCCAGGCGCGATAATGCGCGCGCGCCGTGTCGGTCAGCACGCCGTCCAGGTCGAAGGCGACGCCCTTGAGCGGCATCAGCGCAGCGCCCCGCTCCAGCTCTCGCCGGGGGCGAGGCGGATCTCGTCGTCATGGTGGCCGATCGTGATTCCGGGCCCCGATACGGCGCGATAGGTGATCGTGTCGCCCGCCACCTCGACGCGCACCAGCGTGCCGCGCCAAATGAGGCCGAAGGCATAGCCGGCCCAGGATGCCGGGCGCGTGGGGCGGAAGCGCAGCACCGGCCCCTGGGGGCGGAAGCCCGCGAATCCCCAGGTCAGCGCCAGCCAGGAGCCCGCCAGCGCCGCCATGTGGACGCCGTGCCCGGTATTGCCGTGGCGATCGTCGATATCGACCAGGCTGGTCTCCGCGAAGAAGCGCAGCGCCTGTGCCTCGTGCCCGACTTCGCTCGCCAGGATCGCGAAAGTGGAGGCGGAGAGCGTGGAATCATGCGTGGTGATCGGCTCGTAATGATCGAACACGCGGCGCTTGCGTTCCAGCGAGACGTCCTCGCCGCCCAGCACCATCGCGAGCACCAGGTCCGCCTGTTTGGAGACCTGGTGCCGATAGAGCGTCATCGGATGATAATGGAGCAGCAGCGGGAATTCGGATGCCGGCGTGCCGGCCAGGTCCCAGCGCGGCTTGTCGAGGAAGCTCGCATCCTGCGCATCCAGGTCGCGCGCGGCATCCCAGGGCAGGTGCATCGCGTCGGCGACGCGGCCGAATTCGGCGAGCTCGTCGGCGTCCAGCGCCATTTCGGCGGCCAGCCCGGCCCAGGCCTCGGGCGCCAGTTCGGCGACGCGCGCGGCGGCGGAGACGGCGAGGCGCAGATGCTTCTGCGCCATCCGGTTGGTGTACCAATTATCGTCGACCAGCGCGGTATATTCGTCCGGGCCGGTGACGCCGCGCAGGTGGAAGCGACCGTCCGCCCAATCGCCCAGCACCAGCCAGATCCGCGCGGTCTCGACCAGCATGCGCGCGCCATGCTCGACCAGAAAGCCCTCGTCGCCGGTCGCGTCGACATAGGTGCCGATCGCGAAGGCGATGGCCGAATTGATGTGATATTGGGCCGATCCGCTGGGATAATGGGCCGAGCATTCGCGACCCTCGATCGTGCGCCAGGCATAGAGCGCGCCCTTGCGATGATCGAGCGCGCGGGCATTGGCGAAGGCAGCGTCGAGCGTGCCGGCGCGATAGACGAGCATCGCCCGGGCGATCTCGGGCGCCAGCACCGAGAGCACCGGCAGCATGAACGCTTCGGTGTCCCAGAAATAATGGCCCTCATAGCCTTCGCCGGTCAGGCCCTTGGCTGCGGCGCTCGAACGGCCGTCGCGCCCGGCCGAGGCGAAGAGATGGAAGAGGTTGGCGCGCAGGGTCGCGGCCAGGCGCGGCTCGCCGGCGATGGCGAGATCGGCAGCGGCCCAGAAGCGATCGAGCAGCGCCTGCTGCGCGGCCGCGGCGGCTTCGAAGCCGGCGGCCAGGGCGGTGCCGGCGAGTGCGCTGGCATCGGAGGCGAGCGTCTCGGAAGCGTCCCGGCCGACCGCGAAGCCGGTCGCCACCAGCAGCCAGCCATCGTTCTCGCGGGTACGCTGCACGGCAGCGACGCCGACGCCGCTGCCGGGCAGGCGCTCGACGACCACATCATCGGCGGCCTGCTCGGTACCGAACCCGCGCGAGGCAAGGTTCACGCCGATCCGCGGATCGTCCGACTGGGCGGCGCCGCTGGGGGCGGGGGCCAGGCGGGGATGCAGCGTGACGCTGCCCGCGCCTTCGATCTCGGCCCGGAGCCGGCGGACCAGCAGCGTGCTGCCGTCGAGCGGGACGATCCGCTCGGCACGGATGCGCAGCAGCCGGCCGTCCGGAAGCGACCAGCGCGTCTCGCGGCGGAGCATGCCCGCGCGCAGGTCGAGCGTGCGCCGCGTCGCTGAACGGAGTGCCGTGAAATCGATTGCTTCACCATCGACCCGCACTTCGATGCCCAGGGACTCGGCAACCGGCACGCGCGAATCGGAACGGGTGGCGAAGCCCTTGAGCTTCTCGTGGTAGTGGATCGGCGCCTGCTCATAGGCATGGGCCAGGAAAGTGGTGGCCTCGGCGCGTTCCTCGATCGCCCCGCGCACCCCGATCGCGCCGTTGGAGAGCGCGAGAATCGTCGCGGCCCAGCCCTCACGGGCCGAGTCGTCGCCGATCACGTCCAGCGACCAGCCGTCCTCCGCGAAGAGCACCCCATCTTCCGCGCCGTTCAATAGTCGAGCCAACACCCGCTCCCCAACTCTTATGAAAAGTTGCGTTACAGGCTCTTTGATATCGTTTTCAAGAACAAAGGATAGCCGGCCGGATGCGACCGGGTCGGTTCGGTTGGTTGTCCCAGCGAACGCCGGAGCCTCGCGTCCGCCGCGCGTCCCCACCCGTGCCGGGGCGACATGTTTGAAATCGAGGCCGGGGTGACAATGGAAGGAAGATCGGCGCGACCTAGGTGTCGCGCACCACGATCTCGGTGGGTAGCGTGGTGGAGCGCGCGCGGCCGCCATCGACCTGCTGCATCAGCTTCTCGACGAGCAGCGCGCCGGCCACATCGGTCTTCTGGTTGATCGTGGTGATCGCCGGGCTGAAATGCGCGGCGGGCGGGATGTTGTTGTAGCCGACCAGCGAATAGTCGCGCGGCGCGGCCAGGCCGCGCTCCTTGAACGCGCCGGTCACGGCCATGGCGGCGGTGTCCGAAAAGGCGAATACCGCATCGGGCTGGCGGCCGGCGGCGAGATAGGCAGTGACGGTGTCGGCAGTGGCGTGGAACGCCATCGAGGCGATGGGCAGGAAATCCACTGTCACTTCCGCATGGTCCCTGGCGATCGCGCACAGCCCCTCGTAGCGCAGCCGCAGCTCCTCGTGGCGGATGTCGCCGACGAACAGCCAGTGCTTGCGTCCCGCGCGCAGGAAATGGCGCCCGGCCAGCTCGCCGCCCAGGAAATTGTCGCTGCCGACCGAGCAATAGCCGGCATCCGGCGCGACCGCGCCCCAGACCACCAGCGGCACTTCGCTGCGGCCGAGCTCACGCAGCATCGTGTCGCGCGTGCCCTGGCCAAGCACGATGAACCCGTCGGCGCCGCGCGCCTGGTAGAAATCGCGATAGGCGCGGACGTCCTCGAGCCCCGGCGGGGAGAGGAGCAGGTCCTGGTTGCGGATCGACAGCGCCTCGGAGACGCCGGCGAGCAGCTCGAAGATGAACGGATCGCCGATGGCGCCGTGCCGGTGCGAGCCGAAATCGAGCATCACCGCCACGGTGTTGGTGCGCGTGTGCCGCAGCTTGGCGGCGTTGCGGTTGACGGCATAGCCGTGCTGGCGGGCCACTTCCATCACCCGCTCGCGAGTCTCCTCGGTCACCAGCGGGCTGCCGTTGAGGACGCGCGACACGGTGGGCGTCGAAACCTGCGCCAGGCGCGCAATGTCCTGCATCGTGAGTCGGGCGCCCGCCTTGCCGGGCCGTTCCTTCGCGGTCTTCTTCGTCATCGCCCGCTTTATGGGCGCACAATCGCGGTGCAGTAAACCGCGAGGTTGCGGGCGGAGCGGCATCGGCATCCAACGTTCCCCGAGCGACGCGGCTCGTGGCGCGCCGCGCCCTGAAACAAGTCGGCGATTATCCCCCTTGAGCGAGGGATGGCTCATGGCCGTCATCCCCGCGCAGGCGGGGATCCAGGGTTTCTGCGCTGCATCGCCCGTGACTCTGGATCCCCG
>JAAGWI010071580.1:0-14358 GCA_012274505.1 Galium porrigens var. tenue
ACATTTGTTGTTTGGAAATCGGTAGATTCTGGATTCATCGGAATAGGTCCAAATTTTTTAATGAAAATTCTATAATTTTTATTATGGAAAAAGAGTGTTTTTTAAATTTTAAAGGAGGTATTATGAAAATGGAAGTGGAGAATAAACATTAATGCAATCTAATGATAGAAACTAGAAAGTAAGTACAACAAATTTCCATCGCAATGGATAATTGGTAAATACAATTAAAGGAACTAATATTTTACACTTCCATGATTAAGCAGAAAGTAAGAAGAATCATCAGGAAATGAATCGCACACTGAAATATAAATGCATGGGAAATAAATTAAATCAAAGTACATTAATCCAAATCACACACAACTCATCATCCCCTCATCAATGCTTCCGGAGAGCCAAGGCAGAAAGCAGCACCATGAATACAAGGAGGACCGCCGCCGTGAACCCCGCCACCACGGATCCGCTGGTCCTCTCGCAGAAATCGGTGAATTGCTGGCAGATTGCGAGCCAATTCGCATCGGAATTTCCTTCGTGAGCCAAGTACACTATGGCCGCTGATGCACCCGACGCAGCCGTAGCCAGAGTCAAAGCCACCTATTACACATTATGATCATAACCAAACATTAATTCATTTCATTCACCTTTTATTGAACGGAACTAAATTAGGTATAATGAAAATTAGCAACTTACAGTGTCGAAAGCGAGTAGGAGAAGCCTTGGTGCCACAGCTAGCGGACGGGCAATGCAAACTATGGAAAATGGTATGCTAAGAATAAGGTAGGCACATACGATAGCCATTGCAATCACAAAGAACCTGCATGCATGTGAAATAATGTCAAATTTTGTCCAATTTCCCGACAACGTTTCCACACACACACACACGAAAGAAATCATTTTTTTTATAGAAAATCTTACGAGAAAGTTGGGAGATCGTCGTAGCTGGCCTGGAACTGGAAGAACTGAGTGAAGAATGGGAGAGTTTGCTCTGCCGTTCCCATGGCAACAGTGGAACCCAAAGCAGCGGCACCGGCACTCACCCTGAGTACAAGGTCGAAGATTGCAACTCCCCTCTTGTATCCGCCTTTTTTCACCTCGACTGCGCCCAGAAGGGGTGCCTTTCCCTTCCTTTCCCGGCTAGTTTCCGGGATATCGATCTTCGCAGAACCATTTTTCTCCATTTGATAAAATAGCTCTAAACAAACAAAGGGATGGATAGAATGAAGAAGAAGTTGAGTGCTAGTTGAAGCTTGTTTGTTTTTTTTGCTTTCTTGATGGCTTGATGAGAATAACAGTAGAAGCTAACATTTATATACTTGATGGATCAACTGCTTTTGGGTATAAAATTGGGAGGCCAGATTAAGCATTACAGAATCATCCACCTAATTAATGATATTGGAGAAAGGAGAGTGGTTGCAAACACCTTTGTTTTTACGTTGTTCAATCGAATACAGATTTCTATATTCTACTTTTGAATCTCACCTAGTCAACTGGGATATTATGGGGTAGATTATCCATTCACAAGACATTGAAATTGACTCTTAATACTGATATTTTAGCATATTGTCAACCAAACTACGTCAAAAGTGACTAATTTATTCCAAATGAACTTTTGAAACAACTAAAAATAAACACAAGAGTCTTCAAATGGCAAGTATTATTATATTGTTATTTAATTTAGCATGATTGGTTAACTAAACAACGAACTTCTCCCCTAATCCATTATCAACAACTTCATTCTTCTTACAAACTGACCTTCTTTTTCATTTGCCTTTATGAAAATTCCAGCACAACATTGCAGGCCACAATTCGGCCCTAAAAGAAGATGGTTAGCGGCCCATCAACCCATATCAGGAAGAGCTATTTGGGCTCCAAAGTCCACCCACGTTCAGCAAGTGCTTTTATCACTCGGCCAGCTGCCTCCTCAGTATCCTTGAGTGGAGTATATTTCCATTTTTCACACATCTGAATGACCAATTTCATTGACAGCATTAGAAACTTTCTTTGATTAAGACAACATTAGAAACTTACTACTACTACAATGAGATTGCAGTTGATGGATTAACTGACATTCTCGTTTCCGGTGAATGGTCGAACGATTCCCTGATCTAACAGATAATTGTGAAAGTAAGCAAACTTCCACCTGCATCGCTCTGCCCCGATCACATAAACAGGCTTCCTGAAAGTACAAGCTTAAGCTGAGAAGAGATGAAATATTACCAACACTATGAAGGAAGGAGTTTAAAAGACACAACTGAATGGATACCCAGTGCTGCAAGCCTCGCTCAACATGCTAATCGAATCAGCTGTAATGACAAAAGCATCGGCCAAAGCTAGATGACCCATATGGGGATTTGGACCTGATATTATACAACATTCTAACTTTACAAAGAGAACAACCACTGAGTGCAAAAGATTCATACTAAATAGAACCTGCATATACTAGATCTGCATAAACTAGCAACTTAAGTTTTAGCTTCCTTATGTAACATGTTGATCACTCGGAATTTACGTAAGTTGTCAATAGGCTTTCTTAATCAGTACCTACCTTCACCATTCCATATGTTAACTTTAGGATTCTTCCCTAGTACACTCATCAGTATATCTGATACCTGTTCACAACAAGATTTACAAGCTTTAGAACCATTGGGCAAATGGACAACATAAAAGTACAACCTTACACACATGCTTTGGAGTTCTACGAGAAAAAGATATTCTAATACTTCCACAGGTGGGGAGAACATTTAGCAAAGATGCCGCCAACTTGGTAGCAAGATCTACCCCATACTTGCAATGCCCTACAAAGATATCCGTACTGATACCATAAATCACACTGTACTAAGCAACAGAAAAATAGGATGTATGCTAATCCAGCGGCAGAAAATAGTTTATCAATATCATATTTCAGCTATACATCGATGCCAAATTATAGCTCCACCAAAAGAAGACTTGCGAAATATGTGGAAAAAAAACCAGATAAATTAAAAAACAAATGACTAGAATGAAAATAATTTCATTCATAATGTGCCAAAAGTATTGTAACACATTGCGATGAGCATACTTGTAGGCCCTCCGATGTTGACAGCAAGCAAAGGTCTAGGCAGCATAGCCAACTTGTCATGCCAGATGGATGCAGCAGTCTGCAAAGCTGAATAATCAGCCTGATGAAGAGCGCCAACAGTGAGCACCTAAAATTCAAAAACACATAAAAGTTCAACATTCAACCCAAGATATACACCCAAGTTCAGTTAGCAAAACAAATGCTTGTCAGAGATGCATTGAGAAATTACCACATCTCTGTTAGGAGGCTCACGAGGCGTTACCCCCCACCGCAAAAACCAGGGAATTTGTTGTTGTCCCTCAGGCGTCAGTGGATAATAATCATGGCGGGGCGCAATCACCAAATCAAATCTACTTAGCTTTGAACGCGGATGTTGAACCTAGCAAGAGAACATAGAACGAGTTATACTACTAATCCAAACTGACCTATGACTATGAATTGTATTAAAACTGAGCAGCAGCTTCCTCAACCTGAACAACAAACACATTTTCAGGCGCTAACTGCTTCACAGAACTAGCCACAGATATAGTATCCCTACCTGAAGCAACCACCAACATAGGACCATTCCTACAGAATCCAAACAATAAAACATCAGAAACATCTTCTACATTGGCAATTTCAGCTAAAATAGAGCTAGAAAGCATGTTAGTACTTGTCAAATGTTTGGTGCGCCAGATTCGCAATGCTACGTGCATCAGCTTCCTTGATGTTATTCAGAAATCCTATATCACAAACACTTGAAACAAGCAACAATTTAACGATGAAGATCATGCTTATGGAGTTTCGGTAATTCACAGCATTCAGAGTGTACCTCGATTTGTTCACAACAAATTGAAGCATTTTGTGAACGGAAACCGGCAACCAGCGCAGCCGATCATGGATCCCGCCGCTTGGCCTTGTAACTCGCTGTACATGAAAGCAGATCTCAGTAAGAAATGAGAAGTTGAATAGTAGTAAACTTGCATCCAAGTTAGAGATTCTCACGTAGAGAGTGTAGGATTGGGAGAGCCCCAAGGCTCGAACCAAACCCATGCACTGACTCTCGGCGCCGGCGACGCCGTTGCCGATCACAATCGCTCTTCTGACCGTTCGCATAGGGCGGCATTGGTGGTTGGTCGGTGATTTGAATGTTTGCCTTTTCTAAGAGGGTTTTGGAGAAGGTTTTAGTTTGGGCATAAAACGACGTCGTGCTTTTCCTCACCATATATAATATCCACCGGCGGGCAGAGGATTTGTCTCAGTCGAAAAATAAAACGGAGAGCAGAGATGTGGGCGAGTGCGGACGGCGGAGCGCCGGAGGTGACTCTCGTAACTTCCATGGGGTCGATTACTCTTGAGGTATTGCTCTTCTTCCTTCTAGTAATCTTATGCCGCTAGCAATTTTCATAGCTTCGGACTAATAACTTCTTTTTCGCTGTGTGTGTGTGTGTGAAGATGTACTACAAGCACGCGCCTAGAACTTGCAGGAATTTCATAGAGCTGGCTCGTCGAGGCTACTACAACAATGTCAAGTTCCACAGGATCATCAAGGTATCTGCTTGCTTTACTTTTTTGCATATTCAAGTTTTAGCTTGTTTGCCGTGTTTTCAGAGGTTAATTATTGGATGATTCTGCGAAATTTAGGATTTTATAGTTCAAGGTGGAGATCCTACCGCCACTGGTCGCGGTGGAGAATCTATCTATGGGTAAATTCAACACTCCTTTGTCTAGTGCTTTGTTCATGGAAGAATAATGTACTCCGTTTTCAGGGTTTGGACACAGTCATTGACTATCTGCTATTGATTTTTGCAGGGCCAAATTTGAGGATGAGTTTACCCCGCAGCTTAAGCATACTGGAGCTGGTATCATATCTATGGCCAATGCTGGTCCTAATACCAACGGAAGTCAGTTTTTCATCACCTTAGCACCTGCTCAATCGTTGGACGGTAATTCTGAGATTCCTTTCATCACCTTTTTAATTACTTTAACTTGCTTGGATGAATCTATTCGGTTCATATACTTACTATAAGGTAGCAATAGTTGCTATGATTGCAAATAAATGAGATGGGGATAGTGCTGTTTGAACTTAGGGATAGCTGCCTTCCCTCCTTGTGGTTCCTTCTATGTTTGTTTTCAGTCAGGCTTATTGTATCTAAAGGTTGATAAACTTAGGTTTCATAATGCTGTTTTCACTTTCCGTCCCATCAATCTGTGAGCATGCAATTTAAGGTAGCTGACCTAAACTAGTTCTTTTTTTTCTCCTTATTGGTGATTCAGGTAAGCATACGATATTTGGAAGGGTGTGTAAAGGAATGGAAATCGTCAAGCGATTGGGCACTGTTCAAACAGACAACACTGATAGGTTGTTATCACTTATATTAACATCTTGTTTACAACTACTACAGTGATTCAGAGTTAGTTCTTTTTATGTTTCATGATAAGTTTCTGGGGATCATAGTGTTTGGTACTTTTGTGTTTTTGGGGTAACGATGTGATAATGTCTTGGTTCCTTTGTATTTCTGACTATCCTCGATTATTATCCCTGCTGGAACACTCTACAGTTTTGGCCGATATGCTTTTCACCATTGTTTTTTGTTCTGAACATTCTAATGACCGTTATTTTCTCCTGCTTGCCAGACCAATCCATGATGTGAGGATACTGAAATGTGAAGTCGCGGACTAAAATTTCCTGCTGTTAGAGACTCGGGCTTGGAGAAAGAACTGCCTGTTATTCCCAAGATCTGGACAGTTACTTGTTAACTATGCTATGCTCAATTAGACAGATTTGAAATACATTTGTTTGCATTGGGCACTGATTGAATTTCCCAATTGTGGTCGTTTTGGTTTTTTTGTTTTTAACCTATAACTACATTCTGGATAGCTGTTCAAAATATTGTTTAACCAAGCTCTCAATTTTAGTTCTGTATACTTCAGAAGAACCCCTTATAGTCACACACTATACCTAATGCAAATATCACTTGCAACTATAAACCCGAAAAGAGTTAAGTTTGCTATTGCTCCCAGAATATTTCTCGAAAAAATCTGACCACCTAAACACTATGCTACAGTTCAGTTGCAGCCACAGCTACTGTAAAAAATATAAAATGAAGCCTCACTTGAATCTACTATACAAAGGGCTTGACTGTGAAAAATATGCCATTGCACTAAATTTCACCATCCGAATCAAATCAATCATATGCAGAAATGTTCTTTGCACCCTTCAGATTATTAGACTCCACACCAGCGGAGAAACTTATCATAGAAGGTTGTCCCTGACTGAATCCATTAGTCATTATTGCTTCTTGGGGACCATCGTTCTGGGTAGATATTGCTGGAATACTACATTGGGAACCTGGTTCTTCTGAAACCACACGTTGTTCATCTGCACTCAGTTGTTCCTGTTCCTGTTCCTGCTCCTGTTTCAGAAGCTCCAGGCGCTTTAATGATGGCACGTCACCCTTGCAGTATCTGCGCCACATATTCTTGAATACTGACTCCAGGCCATTCACGAACTTTGACCCATCACAAAGAGGTGACTTGACCATAAGCTCTCTCAAACTTGTTCGGAGGTTTGCTAGAGCAGTAACATCAGTGGCCAACTGAACAGCCACCCGAACATATTCATCCTCACTCCTAGCAACCAGGTGAGGCAACCCTGCACAATAGCAGTGAGGAAAATGAGTTAATGTAAACCATGTGTTATTTAATCAGGTAACAATGAAGAAACAAAGTTATAGCTCATAATAAGTTACTTACCAACAGTAGTTAGAAGACTCACACCCACATTGTGTGCATGAACTAAACCTTCCATGGTGACACATGGAACTCCCATGTATAGAGATTCACATGTGGTAGTTGTTCCAGCGTAAGGATATGTATCCAAACTACATAAACAAATCATATAAATCTGTGAGCTTCTCGTGTTAAAATACAATATATGGTCCAGAGAAATTTTACACATTTAACAATGATCTCAGTATAGCAACTATAAAAATTCTAAAGAGACAATCAGCAGAAATAACAATGTTTCAATAAGATCTCCCATGTATCCAAACTTTTCTAGAAAACACATCAAACAACAAAGCAAATTAGTAATCCAGGGTTTTGAGATTTTTTATTAAAAAAATGCACTTAAGTTGACTTTGCTAACCTGATATCCATGAGAGAATATGCCTGCATGTGATCGTGATTGAGGAGAATCAGGGGCAACAGGTCGACGCGCGTTGAATCCAAGCCCAACTGCTCTAGCGTGATAAGAAATCGCTGTCTCACACTATCACAACAAAAAGGCTTGCACTTTACAATGATCCGGGAATTTGGAACTGCACCTAGGATCCTTGCCCAAACTTTTAGCACTTTAGGTGTAATCTGATGTCAAAAGAAAACAATACTGTACGTAATGACATTGCGATCACAACAGGATACCAGTATTATAATAGATGTGCATTCTAAGAAGTAATCAATACCTTTGCCAGATTGTTGAAACTACCAAAAGTGACAAAGCCATTGGATAGAGCAGGAGCAGGAGATACTGGCCCAGCTTCAGGGGAGGGTGTATAACACAGAAAGCAGTGAGGTAGCCTGACTAGCTCCTCCACGTGTCTGCAATAAGTATCAACAATGAAAAGAGGACCCAAAATCGAACCTCTCAAATGATCAGCAGGCTGTTGAGCAACTTACTTCTGTTTTGTATCACAAGGGTCAGCCAAGGCATCCGTAATTCTGTAATCAATGCTATGCAAACCAGTAGTATTTGGATAACCTATCCATGTCACCTGGTGAATAAGCAAGAAAAGAATATCAGAATGTAATTTGCTAAACCCACCTGTCAGCAATTATCAAGTACTAGATCAAGTACTGAATAAGAGAATTGGAGTTAAATTGCCAAACTTGGCTAAAAAAATATGTACACAAACTCCATCCTCATCCCCACCACACACACACAGTTATAGCCTCAAAAGTACCTGAAGAGGTGCTGGACGGCAGGCCATCATACCCAATTTGTTGTTCGCAGTGTGACCTGTGAGTTCTACCAGTATGTCAACTTTATCATCTCTTACCATGCTGGCAACCTTTTTCTCGTCGATCCCATAAATATCTCTCCAAATGCCACCCTTTTTCAAGACTCTGTCTTTAAACCTAATAGTTTTTGCATCTGCCTGTGAGATCATATTAAGCAGACTGGATGCTTAGGATGCTGCTCTAGAAAAATAACAGTGAAAATCACCAAACAAAATCTGAGTATTGGAAACAGAAAGTTGCAACTCCCACCTTTACAACAGCTGAATATACCACAACCTTGAAATTTGCAGAGTCGTGATGGATGAGTGGTGCTTCAATGAAGTATGACACAGAATGGGTAAAATAATCTGGAGACACATATCCAACGATGAGTTGCCTCTCTGGATCTTTAGGGTTATCCCATGAGGAATACTGGGGATATAACCTCATGAATCGTCTGCCCCATTCTCTGCATGAGTTAACTCAAATTCAGATATATGCACATGGAAAGGCATAGATGCATCTTAAACATGTAAACTGCTTACATCTTAAAGAAAAGAAATGTAGACTGCAAACATATATGCCTCTTAACCTCTTTTTAATAAAAACAGCCTGTGATCATGTATGTATCCATTAATTTTGAAAGGTATTTAGTCCCTGGGGTTTTCTTTGTTCACCACTTAAGACTGCTTAGATTTTGAGCGCGAAATTGCAATTCGTCACTTATATCAATTTACATTTAGGATTAGGATAGATCTAAAGTCTGCAGCAGTTTAAATGACCAATATCCCATTCATTTCGTAACAAAGTAGGGTCAATTTACTTATACGAACACAAAATTGGGCTTTACCAATCACTCAACATTGTCAAATGAATGATCACAACATACAAGAGGTTGCTGCTTTTTAACACCTAACCAAACAGAAACTCTATTTGACAATAAAGAATTTTGATTATTGCCAAATTGACTGAAGGTTAAAATGCCCCTCCTTCTTCCTAGAATAATTCAGCTATAATGCAAGGATAACAGCACTTTAAATCTAATATATACATGTATATATATATACCTGTGAGCCTCATATAGTTTATCATCCGTTCCCTCGTTTATGTAGTTCATTGCCAGAAGCCGGTTCTGAAAGGATAAAAATTAAAAGGTGAATTGAGTGACAGAGGATGAGCAGGGTTAAGCAAGCAACTAGCCAAAACAAGACAACCAAAAAAAATAAATTAATCAACAGGAAAGAATATTAAATAACTTTTGAACACACATAACCTAAATTTTTAATAGAGATTATACCTGCCCGGCATTACGAGAATCAGGATCAATCTTTAAGCACTTCTCATATGCTTCAATGGCAAGAGAGATGTCACCAGCATCTCTGTAAAGAACACCTACAATAAAAAATACAACGAATAGCTATCAAACCGACTGCTGTAGTAGCAATTACATCAACTGATCTAGAGGATATAAAGAACATGCAGAGTATAACATAGAAAAGTAATTTGTAGATATACCATAGAAAATTACAAGCATCAGTTTTTTTTCAACATAGTGTGGTGCAATTGGTAATCATGAAAACAATTATCCAAGAAAAAAGCATATTCCCACAATAGACAGGAAATCACAGTCATAACCTAATAGACAGTCTCCAAAAGTCAGATTCTCGCTGTTCTTCCTTTAACAATTTCCCATGTGAACTTTTTAAAAAAAAAAATACAATAAGAAAATAACTTCAACAAACATTTGAATTGAATGAGAAAAGTAAAGATGACCAGAACTGGTTGTAAATAGTAAGGCAGAGAGAACAATACCTAAATTGTTATAAGCCTCTGCATAGGTAGGGTTTGCAACAATGGCTTTCTCAATCATGCTTGCAGCTGCATCCATCTTTCCCTAAAACATGAAGAGTGTAAGTAGTCATTTTACAAAAACTCACCAAGGACAGGATACAGTCAATTGTCACATCTATCAAACCTGCACAGTGAAAACTACTCCTAGATTGTTCAATGACTGAGAGAAATTTGGCTTGATCGATAACGCCATCTGCCAAAGAATAGGGAGAGTCAGATAAAAAGAAGCAAGCAATCTCTCAACTCGAACAGATTCAGCAAGCACCAACCTACCTGGTAACACTCTACTGCTTTATCCAGGTTGTCCCGGTCCTTGTATATCACTCCTAGGTTGTTGCATGCCTCTGCACAGTGAGGGTTGAAGTGGAACGCAAGCTCATAAAACACAATTGCCTGCATGGAGAAATTTGTGTTGTGAAGTACTCAAACTCAGAACTTCGGGAGCAAGAAGAATTGGGAAAGACATGCGACAAACTGAACTTCCAGTTCCAGCAGCTAGAAGGTATGAAATTAGTAGGAAATAGATGGCAGAAAGACTCTGGGCATTGAAGCCCACAGAATACACACAAGAGAACCAACAAGCAACTCCAGTGAAGTAACAACGAAAATTTAAAAACATTTTACCATTTCAAATTTCAGCATTTCACCATAAGCAACCCCAAGATTGTACATGGCGTCCGCATAGTGCCAATTGTAAAACAGTGCTTTCTTGTAATATTCCACGCCTTGATTAATGTCCCCCTCCAATTTAACCTGAGTGGAAGAAATTTAATAATTAAGAACCAGAGCCACTCATTTCCACAGTCAAGGTGAGGATTCACATAAAACACTGATAGTATATCAATCCAAACAATCAAAAGAATCTGCACACCAACCTAAAGTTACGAAGAGACTCAATCAATTATAAGAAATTAAACTTTTACTCCTCTAGACAGCATGCTTGAACAGGCTTTGTAAATCACTAGTAATACTGAACAATATGTTGTTTACAATTTAGAAATTTGGATTGTTTCAGTATCTTTGATACTCTTTACACCCAGACTCTGTTACATAGGATGAGATGAAAGCAAAATGCCGTACTCACCTTTGTACCTAAATCAGTTAATGCAATTGCCATATTATTCTTCGCAATTTCAAAATTAGGAGAGACAGCCAAACACCTGTAACGAATAGATAGTGTAATGCAATCAGCTGTCAATACATGTATGAAGCATCTCAAATAATAAACGATAATTTTTAAAAAAATTACACAAAATGGATCGAACCGCTCATAACAGGCAATTGCTTTCTCCAGATCCCCGCGGTTCTTATAGATGACACCCATGTTGCAATATGCTTCAGCATACATAGGCCTCTCCAGTGCAGCCTTCTCATAGCAATTAAGGGCCACTTCATATTCCATCATTTCGGAATAAATAACACCTAGGTTATAGAAAGCAGGCTGCAAGGGAAAGGTAACATGGTTAGAACGGAAAGATTAAACCAACAGAGAAGCAACCAGATATGTAGTGGCAAGAGTGAGAACAGGAGAATTTACAGCGTAGTGAGGATCTATTTTTATAGCGTCATAATATTTCTGGATCCCCTCCTGAGTGTTACCAGCAAGCTTCAAGCTTGTTCCAAGATCAGTTAGCACAATCCCAAGGCATTCTGCTGCTGGTTTGTATGAAGGGTCAGCCAATAGAGCCTTCTGATATGACTGCATCAATTACAAACAATGAATTGCATGAATAACTTGAAATACATTACCATATTTGTAAATATAGAATCCCAAAATAACACTTGATGTCAGCATCAGATCAGAATAATAACAGTGCAATTTTTGTACACATAACAGCGAGCTGCATTCATACATTTGTACACGTGATCCAAAATTGCAAGTCAAGAACAGGTATAACAGATTCAAAGTTCGGTGACCAGTCCATTAGAGACTATTATTCCTCGTCTTCAAACAAATTAAACCCAAGTCTCTAAAACAAATAGTTGATCTTATTATCAATAATTTAAGCCAGCTTAACATCTTAAGGTCTGTTAGTCACTTTCTACCGTCACTGGGGAATAATGGTTTCCAGAGACATGTAGAGCGTTGTCCCATGAACTCAGTTACTCTGTATCACATCTTTCTTCTTTAATAGCTTAGGAGGTCTTCTATTCTCTAATAAATATGAACTTTCTACGATTGCTTCAGGTCACAAAAATATTCACAAACAGAAATAAACCACTTAAGAAACGATAAACAAATTCTCGCAGATCCGGTTACACTAATTTTGATATATTTAACAATCATTTTTTATTTTTTAATATTCTACACTTAAATGAATTTACAAATGCTGATGGGTAATTTTATTATGCTTATGGGCTAAATTTTTATGCTAATGAGCAAAGATTTTTTTAAGGTACCCCTTGTAACCATACCTCAGCAGCCTCCACAAGTCGACCCTCTTCTTTGTATAAAATTCCACAGTGGGTGAGAGCACATGAATTATTTGGGTCGAGTCTAATGGCTTCGGCAAAGCTGTCAAAAGCCAGCCTACCCATATTCTGCATCTGCAAACAGATTCCTTTCCCTATGTGAGCTTCAACATTTCCGCTATCCGTTTCCAATAAGCTCTCGTAGATCTCAAGTGCCTCAACATATTTATTTCTCGAGCGAAGAATATTGGCAAAAGAAAGAGCATCCTTCCCTTGAAATTTCTTCTTTGCCGGAACAATAATCGGAGAGCTTCCAGAACTAGTAGGAGGCTGCTCTACTTCCAAGGAACCATTCTCACCCTTCAAGTCCCTTCCGCTCACACATCCATTATTCTCATCTCCACACGCCATTTACACAGCTTTCCAGACCTACTTCCCTGTACCAAATCATCACGGAGTTAATGATAAGGATCGTATATTCCCAATTTTGCTGAGATAACTTGCCACTAAATAACAAAAATCTAAATCTTCCTAAGCAAATTAGGCACTGTAATCTGAAACAAAACAACGTTCCAGCATAGCAAACAAGATCACGATTGAAATTGAAGCCTGGTATATCTTATGATCAACAAAAACAAGTCAAAGTTAACAACATTAGTCCCCCAATTCTCACTTTCAAAACCCTAACACTAACACAAGGTGGTTTTATTGACCTTTTTTGGCATTCCACTAAAATAAAGTGCAGTAATTTAACAAACCAATATTTAAAAAGTACCCAGATAGGCCTCACAATTGGCGCGCGTTCTAAGATTACTGCTTAATCAAGAACTTAACCAATGCCTTAGATAAGAAAGTTGGAATCTTGATTACAAGTAACAAATAACTGAAACATAAACAAGAACGGAAAAGTACGCTTCTTTTATATGACTATCAATTAGTAAGAAAGTTGAAAACAACTCAACTCAAAGGGCTGCAAAACCCTAACATGTGTTGTTTTATGGACCTTTTTCGGCATTAAACCTGTGTTCCACTAAATCAAGTGCAATAATATAACAAACCAATTCTATAAAAAAGGAGTAGCCAGATAACCCTCACAATTGGCGCGCTGTTCTAAGATTACTGCTTCATCAAGAACTCAACCAATGTCTTATATAAACAAGAACAGCCCAGAAAGTTGGAATCTTGATTACAATTTACAAATAACTGAGACATAAACAGGAATGGAAAAGTACCCTTCTTTTATACGATTATCAATAGCATAAAGTTGAAAACAACTCGACTCAACTCAAAGGAGGGCTGCAAAAAAATCTGAAAAGTTAATGATAAAAACCTTACCTTTTTATAACTCAAAGAACTTATTGAGGGTTACACAAAACCTTCAACCATCAAAACATGGCCAGCTGACTACGCCTGGTTGTCGGATTCTGCTCCTTACTTCTGGTCCCAACACAGAGCGTCTTATTAACTACGAACAAATGCCGCGCATTTTCTCTTTTTTAACTGAATTGAAAAGAACACCACGCACTCGTACGGAACGTACCAGACAGCGTCTAATCGGAGACGGCGGCGGAGTGGCGGCTCTGCTTCTCTCTCCGACACTGAGGACTCCGAGCTCCTGGCTTTCGTCGGTTTGCTCCAACGCACGGTAATGAAAGCTGCGTTTTGACTTTTTTGACCCTGCTCCTTCCCTATTATTGCCTTCTACTGAGTCTGCTGCCCCTGTAATTTATTGTGTAAAACTTTCCATCTTTTGCCGTTTTAAGCGCGGTTCAAAATCTCACTAGTTTTGCAAAGGGGTTTTTATCCTAATTTGGTGACAATCAACGCATTCAACATAACGCGGTAAACATGAAAGGGGTGAACGACATGTGACAAGTGGATTATCTTTTGTGGATTTATTTGGAAACTAAACACAATTAAATATGGAAAATCATGTGAAAAAAATTAATAAGACACGCATAACAAATAAGTTTGTAACTATTTGTGTAAGGGCACCAACTTGTTTTGTTTGTGACCATTGTATTATTTAGCCAATAATAAGTAAATATTTTTATTTTATA